>JBBPBR010001254.1:0-96488 GCA_037974775.1 Cicer pinnatifidum | reverse complement strand
CACCAATTGGATGCACAAGATTAGTTAAAAACCCTAATTGGACAAGAATAAGCCTAGGGAGGACGAAAATAACCGAATTGATCATCCAATGACACAAACACACCTATTGGATGCACACGATTTGTCTAAAACTCTAATTGGACAAGAATATGCCTAGGGGGGACGAAAATGACCTAGATGTTAATCTAATGACACAACTCAACTTATTGGATGCACAAGATTGGTTAAAAACCCTTATTGGACAAGAATAAGCCTAGGGAGGACGAAAATGACCTAATTGAACATCCAATGACCAAAACACACCAATTGGATGCACAAGATTCGTTAAAAACCCTAATTGGACAAGAATATGCCTAGGGAGGACGAAAATGACCTAATTGATCATCCAATGACACAAACACACCAATTGGATGCACAAGATTAGTTAAAAACCCTAATTGGACAAGAATAAGCCTAGGGAGGACGAAAATAACCGAATTGATCATCCAATGACACAAACACACCTATTGGATGCACACGATTTGTCTAAAACTCTAATTGGACAAGAGTATGCCTAGGGGGGACGAAAATGACCTAAATGTTAATCCAATGACACAAATGAACTTATTGGATGCACAAGATTGGTTAAAAACCCTAATTGGACAAGAATAAGCCTAGGGAGGACGAAAATGACCTAAATGTTAATCCAATGACACAACTCAACTTATTGCATGCCCAAGATTGGTTAAAAACCCTAATTGGGAAAGAATAAGCCTAGGGAGGACGAAAATGACCTAATTGATCATCCAATGACACAAACACACCTATTGGATGCACAAGATTGGTTAAAAACCCTAATTGGACAAGAATAAGCCTAGGGAGGACGAAAATGACCTAAATGTTAATCCAATGACACAACTCAACTTATTGGATGCACAAGAATGGTTAAAAACCCTAATTGGGCAAGAATAAGGCTAGGGAGGACGAAAGTTACCTAATTGATCATCCAATGACACAAACACACCTATTGGATGCACAAGATTGGTTAAAAACCCAAATTGGACCAGAATAAGCCTAGGGAGGACGAAAATGACCTAAATGTTAATCCAATGACACAACTCAACTTGTTGGATGCACAAGATTGGTTAAAAACCCTAATTGGACAAGAATAAGCCTAGGGAGGACGAAAATGACCTAATTGATCATCCAATGACACAAACACACCAATTGGATGCACAAGATTCGTTAAAAACCCTAATTGGACAAGAATATGCCTAGGGAGGACGAAAATGACCTAATTCATCATCCAATGACTCAAACACACCTATTGGATGCACAAGATTGGTTAAAAACCCTAATTGGACAAGAATATGCCTAGGGAGGACGAAAATGACCTAAATGTTAATCCAATGACACAACTCAACTTATTGGATGCACAAGATTGGTTAAAAACCCTAATTGGACAAGAATAAGCCTAGGGAGGACGAAAATGACCTAAATGTTAATCCAATGGCAGAACTCAACTTATTGGATGCACAAGATTGGTTAATAACCCTAATTGGGCAAGAATAAGCCTAGGGAGGACGAAAATGACCTAATTGATCATCCAATGACACAAACACACCTATTGGATGCACAAGATTGGTTAAAAACCCTAATTGGACAAGAATAAGCCTAGGGAGGACGAAAATGACCTAAATGTTAATCCAATGACACATCTCAACTTATTGGATGCACAAGATTGGTTAAAAACCCTAATTGGACAAGAATATGCCTAGGGAGGACGAAAATGACCTAATTGATCATCCAATGACACAAACACACCTATTGGATGCACAAGATTGGTTAAAAACCCTAATTGGACAAGAATATGCCTAGGGAGGACGAAAATGACCTAAATATTAATTCAATGACACAAACAAACTTATCGGATGGACAAGATTGGTTAAAAACCCTAATTGGACAAGAATAGGCCTACGGAGGGCGAAAATGACCTAATTGATCATCCAAAGACACAAACACACCTATTGGATGCACAAGATTGGTTAAAAACCCTAATTGGACAAGAATAAGCCTAGGGAGGACGAAAATGACCTAAATGTTAATCCAATGACACAACTCAACTTATTGGATGCACAAGAATGGTTAAAAACCCTAATTGGGCAAGAATAAGGCTAGGGAGGACGAAAGTTACCTAATTGATCATCCAATGACACAAACACACCTATTGGATGCACAAGATTGGTTAAAAATCCAAATTGGACGAGAATAAGCCTAGGGAGGACGAAAATGACCTAAATGTTAATCCAATGACACAACTCAACTTATTGGATGCACAAGATTGGTTAAAAACCCTAATTGGACAAGAATAAGCCTAGGGAGGACGAAAATGACCTAATTGATCATCCAATGACACAAACACACCTACTGGATGCACAAGATTAGTTAAAAACCCTAATTGGACAAGAATAAGCCTAGGGAGGTCGAAAATAACTTAATTGATCATCCAATGACACAAACACACCTATTGGATGCACAAGATTGGTTAAAAACCCTAATTGGACAAGAATAAGCCTAGGGAGGACGAAAATGACCTAATTGATCATCCAATGACACAAACACACCTATTGGATGCACAAGATTGGTTAAAAACCCTAATTGGACAAGAATAAGCCTAGGGAGGACGAAAATGACCTAATTGATCATCCAATGACCCAAACACACCTATTGGATGCACAAGATTGGTTAAAAACCCTAATTTGACTAGAATAAGCCTAGGGAGGACGAAAATGACCTAATTGATCATCCAATGACACAAACACACCTATTGGATGCACAAGATTGGTTAAAAACCCTAATTGGACAAGAATATGCCTAGGGAGGAAGAAAATGACCTAATTGATCATCCAATGAAACAAACACACCTATTGGATGCACAAGATTCGTTAAAAACCCTAATTGGACAAGAATATGCCTAGGGAGGACGAAAATGACCTAATTGATCATCCAATGACACAAACACACCTATTGGATGCACAAGATTGGTTAAAAACCCTAATTGGACAAGAATATGCCTAGGGAGGACGAAAATGACCTTAATATTAATTCAATGACACAAACACACCTATTGGATGCACAAGATTGGTCTAAAACTCTAATTGGACAAGAATATGCCTAAGGAGGACGAAAATGACCTAAATGTTAATCCAATGACACAAATGAACGTATTGGACGCACAAGATTGGTTAAAAACCCTAATTGGACAAGAATAAGCCTAGGGAGGACGAAAATGACCTAAATGTTAATCCAATGACACAACTCAACTTATTGGAAGCACAAGATTGGTTAAAAACCCTAATTGGACAAGAATAAGACTAGGGAGGACGACAATAACCTAATTGATCATCCAATGACACAAACACACCTATTGGATGCACAAGATTGGTTAAAAACCCTAATTGGACAAGAATATGCCTAGGAAGGACAAAAATGACCTAAATGTTAATCCAATGACACAAATGAACTTATTGGATGCACAAGATTGGTTAAAAACCCTAATTGGACAAGAATAAGCCTAGGGAGGACGAAAATGACCTAAATGTTAATCCAATGACACAACTACACTTATTGGATGCACAAGATTGGTTAAAAACCCTAATTGGGCAAGAATAAGCCTAGGGAGGACGAAAATGACCTAATTGATCATCCAATGACACAAACACACCTATTGGATGCACAAGATTGGTTAAAAACCCTAATTGGACAAGAATAAGCCTAGGGAGGACGAAAATGACCTAATTGATCATCATTTGCCACAAACACACCTATTGGATGCACAAGCTTGGTTAAAAACCCTAATTGGACAAGAATATGCCTAGGGAGGACGAAAATGACCTAATTGATCATCCAATGACACAAACACACCTATTGGATGCACAAGATTGGTTAAAAACCCTAATTGGACAAGAATATGCCTAGGGAGGACGAAAATGACCTAAATATTAATTCAATGACACAAGCAAAGTTATTGGATGCCCAAGATTGGTTAAAAACCCTAATTTGACAAGAATAAGTCTAGGGAGGACAAAAATGACCTAATTGATCATCCAATGACACAAACACACCTATTGGATGCACAAGATTGGTTAAAAACCCTAATTGGACAAGAATAAGCCTAGGGAGGACGAAAATGACCTAATTGATCATCCAATGACACAAACACACCTATTGGATGCACAAGATTGGTTAAAAACCCTAATTTAACTAGAATAAGCCTAGGGTGGACGAAAATGACCTAATTGATCATCCATTGCCACAAACACACCTAATGGATGCACAAGATTGGTTAAAAACCCTAATTGGACAAGAATATGCCTAGGGAGGACGAAAATGACCTAATTGGTCATCCAATGACACAAACACACCTACTGGATGCACAAGATTGGTTAAAAACCCTAATTGGACAAGAATAAGCCTAGGGAGGACGAAAATAACCTAATTGATCATCCAATGACACAAACACACCTAGTGGATGCACAAGATTGGTTAAAAACCCTAATTGGACAAGAATATGCCTAGGGAGGACGAAAATGACCTAAATGTTAATCCGATGACACAAATGAACTTAATGGATGCACAAGATTGGTTAAAAACCCTAATTGGACAAGAATAAGCCTAGGGAGGACGAAAATGACCTAAATGTTAATCCAATGACACAACTCAACTTATTGGATGCACAAGATTGGTTAAAAACCCAAATTGGACAAGAATAAGCCTAGGGAGGACGAAAATGACCTAAATGTTAATCCAATGACACAACTCAACTTATTGGATGCACAAGATTGGTTAAAAACCCTAATTGGACAAGAATAAGCCTAGGGAGGACGAAAATGACCTTATTGATCATCCTATGACACAAACACACCTATTGGATGCACAAGATTGGTTAAAAACCCTAATTGGACAAGAATATGCCTAGGGAGGACGAAAATGACCTAATTGATCATCCAATGACACAAACACACCTATTGGATGCACAAGATTGGTTAAAAACCCTAATTGGACAAGAATATGCCTAGGGAAGACGAAAATGGCCTAATTGATCATCCAATGACACAAACGACACAAACACACCTATTGGATACACAAGATTGGTTAAAAACCCTAATTGGACAAGAATATGCCTAGGGAGGACGAAAATCACCTAATTGATCATCCAATGACACAAACACACCTATTGGATGCACAAGATTGGTTAAAAACCCTAATTGGACAAGAATAAGCCTAGGGAGGACGAAAATGACCTTATTGATCATCCAATGACACAAACACACCTATTGGATGCACAAGATTGGTTAAAAACCCTAATTGGACAAGAATATGCCTAGGGAGGACGAAAATGATCTAATTGATCATCCAATGACACAAACACACCTATTGGACGCACAAGATTGGTTGAAAATCATAATTGGACAAGAATAAGCCTTGGAAGGACGAAAATGACCTAATTGATCATCCAATGACACAAACACACCTATTGGATGCACAAGATTGGTTAAAAACCCTAATTGGACAAGAATAAGCCTAGGGAAGACGAAAATGACCTAATTCATCATCCAATGATACAAACACACCTATTGGATGCATAAGATTGGTTAAAAACCATAATTGGACAAGAATAAGCTTAGGGAGGACGAAAATGACCTAATTGATCATCCAATGACACAAACACACCTATTGGATGCACAAGATTGGTTAAAAACCCTAATTGGACAAGAATATGCCTAGGGAGGACGAAAATGACCTAAATATTAATTCAATGACACAAACAAACTTATTGGATGCACAAGATTGGTTAAAAACCCTAATTGGACAAGAATAAGCCTAGGGAGAACGAAAATGAGCTAGTTGATCATCCAATGACACAAACACACCTATTGGAAGCACAAGATAGGTTAAAAACCCTAGTTCGACAAGAACATGCCTAGGGAGGACGAAATGACCTAATTGATCGTCCAATGACACTAATGAACTTGTTGGATGCACAAGATTAGTTAAAAACCCTAATTGGACAAGAATAAGCCTAGGGAGGACGAAAATGACCTAATTGATCATCCAATGACACAAACACACCTATTGGATGCACAAGATTGGTTAAAAACCCTAATTGGACAAGAATAAGCCTAGAGAAGACGAAAATGACCTAATTGATCATCCAATGACACAAACACACCTATTGGATGCACAAGATTGGTTAAAAACCCTAATTGGACAAGAATATGCCTAGGGAGGACGAAAATGACCTAAATATTAATTCAATGACACAAACAAACCTATTGGATGCACAATGACACAAATGAACTTATTGGATGCACAAGATTGGTTAAAAACCCTAATTGATCATCCAATGACACAAACACACCTATTGGATGCACAAGATTGGTTAAAAACCCTAATTGGACAAGAATAAGCCTAGGGAGGACGAAAATGACCTAATTGATCATCCAATGACACAAACACACCAATTTGATGCACAAGATTCGTTACAAACCCTAATTGGACAAGAATATGCCTAGGGAGGACGAAAATGACCTAATTGATCATCCAATGACTCAAACACACCTATTGGATGCACAAGATTGGTTAAAAACCCTAATTGGACAAGAATATGCCTAGGGAGGACGAAAATTACCTAAATGGTAATCCAATGACACAACTCAACTTATTGGATGCACAAGATTGGTTAAAAACCCTAATGTGACAAGAATATGCCTAGGGAGGACGAAAATGACCTAATTGATCATCCAATGACACAAATGAACTTATTGGATGCACAAGATTAGTTAAAAACCCTAATTGGACAAGAATAACCCTAGGGAGGACGAAAATAACCTAATTGATCATCCAATGAAACAAACACACCTATTGGAAGCACAAGATTGGTTAAAAACCCTAATTGGACAAGAAAAAGCTTAGGCAGGATGAAAATGACCTAAATGTTAATCCAATGACACCACTCAACTTATTGGATGCACAAGATTGGTTAAAAACCCTAATTGGACAAGAATACGCCTACGGAGGACGAAAATGACCTAATTGATCATCCAATGACACAAACACACCTATTGGATGCACAAGATTGGTTAAAAACCCTAATTGGACAAGAATATGCCTAGGGAGGACGAAAATGACCTAATTGATCATCCAATGACACAAATGAACATATTGGATGCACAAGATTAGTTAAAAACCCTAATTGGACAAGAATATGCCTAGGGAGGACGAAAATAACCTAATTGATCATCCAATGACACAAACACACCTATTGGATGCACAAGATTGGTTAAAAACCCTAATTGGACAAGAATATGCCTAGGGAGGACGAAAATGACATAAATGTTAATCCAATGACACAAATGAACTTATTGGATGCACAAGATTGGTTAAAAACCCTAATTGGACAAGAATAAGCCTAGGGAGGACGAAAATGACCTAATTGATCATTCAATGAAACAAACACACCTATTGGATGCACAAGATTGGTTAAAAACCCTAATTGGACAAGAATAAGCCTTGGGAGGACGAAAATGACCTAAATGTTAATCCAATGACACCACTCAACTTATTGGATGCACAAGATTGGTTAAAAACCCTAATTGGACAACAATAAGCCTAGGGAGGACGAAAATGACCTAATTGATCATCCAATGACACAAACACACCTATTGGATGCACAAGATTGGTTAAAAACCCTAATTGGACAAGAATAAGCCTAGGGAGGACGAAAATGACCTAAATGTTAATCCAATGATACCACTGAACTTATTGGATGCACAAGATTGGTTAAAAACCCTAATTGGACAAGAATAAGCCTAGGGAGGACGAAAATGACCTAATTGATCATCCAATGACACAAACACACCTATTGGATGCACAAGATTGGTTAAAAACCCTAATTGGACAAGAATATGCCTAGGGAGGACGAAAATGACCTAATTGATCATCCAATGACACAAATGAACTTATTGGATGCACAAGATTAGTTAAAAACCCTAATTGGACAAGAATAAGCCTAGGGATGATGAAAATGACCTAATTGATCATCCAATGACACAAACACACCTATTGGATGCACAAGATTGGTTAAAAACCCTAATTGGACAAGAATATGCCTAGGGAGAACAAAAATGACCTAAATGTAAATCCAATGACACAAATGAACTTATTGGATGCACAAGATTGGTTAAAAACCCTAATTGGACAAGAATAAGCCTAGGGAGGACGAAAATGACCTAATTGATCATCCAATGACACAAACACACTTATTGGATGCACAAGATTGGTTAAAAACCCTAATTGGACAAGAATATGCCTAGGGAGGACTAAAATGACCTAAATGTAAATCCAATGACACAAATGAACTTATTGGATGCACAAGATTGGTTAAAAACCCTAATTGGACAAGAATAAGCCTAGGGAGGACGAAAATGACCTAATTGATCATCCAATGACACAAACACACTTATTGGATGCACAAGATTGGTTAAAAACCCTAATTGGACAAGAATAAGCCTAGGGAGGACGAAAGTGACCTAATTGATCATCCAATGACACAAACACACCTATTGGATGCACAAGATTGGTTAAAAACCCTAATTGGACCAGAATAAGCCTAGGGAGGACGAAAATGACCTAATTGATCATCCAATGACACAAACACACCTATTGGATGCACAAGATTGGTTAAAAACCCTAATTGGACAAGAATATGCCTAGGGAGGACGAAAATGACCTAAATATTAATTCAATGACACAAACAAACTTATCGGATGCATAAGATTGGTTAAAAACTCTAATTAGACAAGAATAAGCCTAGGGAGGACGAAAATGACCTAATTGATCATCCAATGACACAAATGAACTTATTGGATGCACAAGATTAGTTAAAAACCCTAATTGGACAAGAATAAGCCTTGGGAGGACGAAAATAACCTAATTGATCATCCAATGACACAAACACACCTATTGGATGCACAAGATTGGTTAAAAACCCTAATTGGACAAGAATATGCCTAGGGAGGACGAAAATGACCTAATTGATCATCCAATGACACAAATGAACTTATTGGATGCACAAGATTAGTTAAAAACCCTAATTGGACAAGAATAAGCCTAGGGAGGACGAAAATAACCTAATTGATCATCCAATGACACAAACACACCTATTGGATGCACAAGATTGGTCTAAAACTCTAATTGGACAAGAATATGCCTAGGGAGGACGAAAATGACCTAAATGTTAATCAAATGACAAAAATGAACGTATTGGATGCACAAGATTGGTTAAAAACCCTAATTGGACAAGAATAAGCCTAGGGAGGACGAAAGTGACCTAATTGATCATCCAATGACACAAACACACCTATTGGATGCACAAGATTGGTTAAAAACCCTAATTGGACAAGAATATGCCTAGGGAGGACGAAAATGACCTAATTGATCATCCAATGACACAAATGAACTTATTGGATGCACAAGATTAGTTAAAAACCCTAAATGGACAAGAATAAGGCTAGGGAGGACGATAATAACCTAATTGATCATCCAATGACACAAACACACCTATTGGATGCACAAGATTGGTCTAAAACTCTAATTGGACAAGAATATGCCTAGCGAGGACCAAAATGACCTAAATGTTAATCCAATGACACAAATGAACTTATTGGATGCACAAGATTGGTTAAAAACCCTAATTGGACAAGAATAAGCCTAGGGAGGACGAAAATGACCTAAATGTTAATCCAATGACACAACTCAACTTATTGGATGCACAAGATTGGTTAAAAACCCTAATTGGGAAAGAATAAGCCTATGGAGGACGAAAATGACCTAATTGATCATCCAATGACACAAACACACCTATTGGATTCACAAGATTGGTTAAAAACCCTAATTGGACAAGAATATGCCTAGGGAGGACGAAAATAACCTAATTGATCATCCAATGATACAAACACACGTATTGGATGCACAAGATCGGTTAAAAACCCTAATTGGACAAGAATAAGCCTAGGGAGGACGAAAATGACCTAATTGATAATCCAATAACACAAACACACCTATTGGATGCACAAGATTGGTTAAAAACCCTAATTGGACAAGAATATGCCTAGGGAGGACGAAAATGACCTAATTGATCATCCAATGACACAAATGAACTTATTGGATGCACAAGATTAGTTAAAAACCCTAATTGGACAAGAATAAGCCTAGGGAGGACGAAAATAACCTAATTGATCATCCAATGACACAAACACACCTATTGGATGCACAAGATTGCTCTAAAACTCTAATTGGACAACAATATGCCTAGGGAGGACGAAAATGACCTAAATGTTAATCCAATGACACAAATGAACTTATTGGATGCACAAGATTGGTTAAAAACCCTAATCGGAGAAAATAAGCCTAGGGAGGACGAAAATGACCTAAATGTTAATCCAATGACACAACTCAACTTATTGGATGCACAAGATTGGTTAAAAACCCTAATTGGGCAAGAATAAGCCTACGTAGGACGAAAATGACCTAATTGATCATCCAATGACACAACTCAACTTATTGGATGCACAAGATTGGTCAAAAACCCAAATTGGACAAGAATAAGCCTAGGGAGGACGAAAATGACCTAATTGATCATCCAATGACACAAACACACCAATTGGATGCACAAGATTCGTTAAAAACCCTAATTGGACAAGAATATGCCTAGGGAGGACGAAAATGACCTAATTGATCATCCAATGACACAAACACACCTATTGGATGCACAAGATTGGTTAAAAACCCTAATTGGACAAGAATATGCCTAGGGAGGACGAAAATGACCTAATTGATCATCCAATGACACAAACACACCTATTGGATGCACAAGATTGGTTAAAAACCCTAATTGGACAAGAATAAGCCTAGGGAGGATAAAAATAACCTAATTGATCATCCAATGACACAAACACACCTATTGGATGCACAAGATTGGTTAAAAACCCTAATTGGACAAGAATATGCCTAGGGAGGACGAAAATGACCTAATTGATCATCCAATGACACAAATGAACTTATTGGATGCACAAGATTAGTTAAAAACCCTAATTGGACAAGAATATGCCTAGGGAGGACGAAAATGACCTAATTGATCATCCAATGACACAAACACACCTATTGGATGCACAAGATAGGTTAAAAACACTAATTGGACAAGAATATTCCTAGGGAGGACGAAAATGACCTAAATATTAATTCAATTACACAAACAAACTTATCGGATGCAGAAGATTGGTTAAAAACCCTAATTGGACAAGAATAAGCCTAGGGAGGACGAAAATGACCTAATTGATCATCCAATGACACAAACACACCTATTGGATGCACAAGATTGGTTAAAAACCCTAATTGGACAAGAATATGCCTAGGGAGGACGAAAATGACCTAATTGATCATCCAATGACACAAATGAACTTATTGGATGCACAAGATTAGTTAAAAACCCTAATTGGACAAGAATAAGCTTTGGGAGGACGAAAATTACCTAATTGATCATCCAATGACACAAACACACCTATTGGATGCACAAGATTGGTCTAAAACTCTAAATGAGCAAGAATATGCCTAGGGAGGACGAAAATGACCAAAATGTTAATCCAATGACACAAATGAACGTATTGGATGCACAAGATTGGTTAAAAACCCTAATTGGACAAGAATAAGCCTAGGGAGGACGAAAATGACCTAATTGATCATCCAATGACACAAACACACCTATTGGATGCACAAGATTGGTTAAAAACCCTAATTGGACAAGAATATGCCTAGGGAGGACGAAAATGACCTAATTGATCATCCAATGACACAAATGAACTTATTGGATGCACAAGATTAGTTAAAAACCCTAATTGGACAAGAATAAGCCTAGGGAGGACGAAAATAACCTAATTGATCATCCAAAGACACAAACACACCTATTGGATGCACAAGATTGGTCTAATACTCTAATTGGACAAGAATATGCCTAGAGAGGACGAAAATGACCTAAATGTTAATCCAATGACACAAATGAACTTATTGGATGCACAAGATTGGTTAAAAACCCTAATTGGACAAGAATAAGCCTAGGGAGGACGAAAATGACTTAAATGTTAATCCAATGACACAACTCAAATTATTGGATGCACAAGATTGGTTAAAAACCCTAATTGGACAAGAATATGCCTAGGGAGGACGAAAATGACCTAATTGATCATCCAATGACACAAACACACCTATTGGATGCACAAGATTGGTTAAAAACCCTAATTGGACAAGAATATGCCTAGGGAGGACGAAAATGACCTAAATATTAATTCAATGACATAAAACAAACTTATTGGATGCACAAGATTGGTTAAAAACCCTAATTGGACAAGAATAAGCCTAGGGAGTACGAAAATGACCTAATTGATCATCCAATGTCACAAACACACCTATTGGAAGCACAAGATTGGTTAAAAACCCTAATTGGACAAGAATATGCCTAGGGAGGACGAAAATGACCTAATTGATCATCCAATGACACAAACACACCTATTGGATGCACAAGATTTGTTAAAAACCCTAATTGGACAAGAATAAGCCTAGAGAGGACGAAAATGACCTAATTGATCATACAATGACACAAACACACCTATTGGATGCACAAGATTAGTTAAAAACCCTAATTGGACAAGAATATGCATAGGGAGGTCGAAAATGACCTAATTGATCATCCAATGACACAAACACACCTATTGGATGCACAAGATTCGTCTAAAACTCTAATTGGACAAGAATATGCCTAGGTAGGACGAAAATGACCTAAATGTTAATCCAATGACACAAATGAACTTATTGGATGCACAAGATTGGTTAAAAACCCTAATTGGACAAGAATAAGCCTAGGGTGGACGAAAATGACCTAAATGTTAATCCAATGACACAACTCAACTTATTGGATGCACAAGATTGGTTAAAAGCCATAATTGGGCAAGAATAAGCCTATGGAGGACGAAAATGACCTAAATGTTAATCCAATGACACAAACACACCTATTGGATGCTTAAGATTGGTTAAAAACCCTAATTGGACAAGAATATGCCTACGGAGGACGAAAATGACCTAATTGATCATCCAATGACACAAACACACCTATTGGATGCACAAGATTGGTTAAAAACCCTAATTGGACCAGAATATGCCTAGGGAGGACGAAAATGACCTAAATATTAATTCAATGACACAAACAAACTTATCGGATGCACAAGATTGGTTAAAAACCCTAATTGGACAAGAATAAGCCTAGGGAGGACGAAAATAACCTAATTGATCATCCAAAGACACAAACACACCTATTGGATGCACAAGATTGGTTAAAAACCCTAATTGGACAAGAATATGCCTAGGGAGGACGAAAATGACCTAAATGTTAATCCAATGACACAAATGAACTTATTGGATGCACAAGATTGGTTAAAAACCCTAATTGGACAAGAATAACCCTAGGGAGGATGAAAATGACCTAAATGTTAATCCAATGACACAACTCAACTTATTGGATGCACAAGATTGGTTAAAAACCCTAATTGGACAAGAATAAGCCTATGGAGGACGAAAATGACCTAATTGATCATCCAATGACACAAACACACCTATTGGATGCACAAGATTGGTTAAAAACCCTAATTGGACAAGAATATGCCTAGGGAGGACGAAAATGACCTAAATATTAATTCAATGACATAAACAAACTAATTGGATGCACAAGATTGGTTAAAAACCCTAATTGGACAAGAATAAGCCTAGGGAGGACGAAAATGACCTAATTGATCATCCAATGAAAAAAACACACCTATTGGATGCACAAGATTGGTTAAAAACCCTAATTGGACAAGAATAAGCCTAGGGAGGACGAAAATGACCTAATTGATCATCCAATGACACAAACACACCTATTGGATGCACAAGATTGGTTAAAAACCCTAATTGGACAAGAATAAGTTTAGTGAGGACGAAAATGACCTAATTGATCATCCAATGACACAAACACACCTATTGGATGCACAAGATTGGTTAAAAACCCTAATTGGACAAGAATATGCCTAGGGAGGACGAAAATGACCTAATTGATCATCCAATGACACAAATGAACTTATTGGATGCACAAGATTAGTTAAAAACCCTAATTGAACAAGAATAAGCCTAGGGAGGACGACAATAACCTAATTGATCATCCAATGACACAAACACACCTATTGGATGCACAAGATTGGTTAAAAACCCTAATTGGACAAGAATATGCCTAGGGAGGACGAAAATGACCTAATTGATCATCCAATGACACAAACACACCTATTGGATGCACAAGATTGGTTAAAAACCCTAATTGGACAAGAATATGCCTAGGGAGGACGAAAATGACCTAATTGATCATCCAATGACACAAATGAACTTATTGGATGCACAAGATTAGTTAAAAACCCTAATTGGACAAGAATAAGGCTAGGGAGGACGAAAATAACCTAATTGATCATCCAATGACACAAACATACCTATTGGATGCACAAGATTGGTCTAAAACTCTAATTGGACAAGAATATGCCTAGGGAGAACGAAAATGACCTAAATGTTAATCCAATGACACAAATGAACTTATTGGATGCACAAGATTGGTTAAAAACCCTAATTGGACAAGAATAAGCCTAGGGAGGACGAAAATGACCTAAATGTTAATCCAATGACACAACTCAACTTATTGGATGCACAAGATTGGTTAAAAAGCCTAATTGGGCAAGAATAAGCATAGGGAGGAGGAAAATGACCTAATGGATCATCCAATGACACAAACACACCTATTGGATGCACAAGATTGGTTAAAAACCCTAATTGGACAAGAATAAGCCTAGGGAGAACGAAAATGACATAAATGTTAATCCAATGACACAACTCAACTTATTGGATGCACAAGATTGGTTAAAAACCCTAATTGGACAAGAATATGCCTAGGGAGGACGAAAATGACCTAATTGATCATCCAATGACACAAACACACCTATTGGATGCACAAGATTGGTTAAAAACCTTAATTGGACAAGAATATGCCTAGGGAGGACGAAAATGACCTAATTGATCATCCTATGACACAAACACACCTATTGGATGCACAAGATTGGTTAAAAACCCTAATTGGACAAGAATATGCCTAGGGAGGACGAAAATGACCTAATTGATCATCCAATGACACAACACACCTATTGGATGCACAAGATTGGTTAAAAACCCTAATTGGACAAGAATATCCCTAGGGAGGACGAAAATGACCTAATTGATCATCCAATGACACAAACACACCTATTGAATGCACAAGATTGGTTAAACACCCTAATTGGACAAGAATATGCCTAGGGAGGACGAAAATGACCTAAATATTAATTTAATGACACAAACAAAGTTATTGGATGCACAAGATTGGTTAAAAACCCTAATTGGACAAGAATATGCTTAGGGAGGACGAAAATGACCTAAATGTTAATCCAATGACACAACTCAACTTATTGGATGCACAAGATTGGTTAAAAACCCTAATTGGACAAGAATAAGCCTAGGGAGGACGAAAATGACCTAAATGTTAATCCAATGACACAACTCAACTTATTGGATGCACAAGATTGGTTAAAAACCCTAATTGGGCAAGAATAAGCCTAGGGAGGACGAAAATGACCTAATTGATCATCCAATGACACAAACACACCTATTGGATGCACAAGATTGGTTAAAAACCCTAATTGGACAAGAATAAGCCTAGGGAGGACGAAAATGACCTAAATGTTAATCCAATGACACAACTCAACTTATTGGATGCACAAGATTGGATAAAAACTATAATTGGACAAGAATAAGCCTAGGGAGGACGAAAATGACCTAATTGATCATCCAATGACACAAACACACCAATTGGATGCACAAGATTCGTTAAAAACCCTAATTGGACAAGAATATGCCTAGGGAGGACGAAAATAACCTAATTGATCATCCAATGACACAAACACACCTATTGGATGCACAAGATTGGTCTAAAACTCTAATTGGACAAGAATATGCCTAGGGAGGACGAAAATGACCTAAATGTTAATCCAATGACACAAATGAATTTATTGGATGCACAAGATTGGTTAAAAACCCTAGATGGACAAGAATAAGCCTAGGGAGGACGAAAATGACCTAAATGTTAATCAAATGACACAACTCAACTTATTGGAGGCACAAGATTGGTTAAAAACCCTAATTGGACAAGAATATGCCTAGGGAGGACGAAAATGACCTAATTGATCATCCAATGACACAAACACACCTATTGGATGCACAAGATTGGTTAAAAACCCTAATTGGACAAGAATATGCCTAGGGAGGAGGAAAATGACCTAATTGATCATCCAATGACACAAACACACCTATTGGATGCAAAAGATTGGTTAAAAACCCTAATTGGACAAGAATATGCCTAGGGAGGACGAAAATGACCTAATTGATAATCCAATGACACAAACACACCTATTGGATGCACAAGATTGGTTAAAAACCCTAATTGGACAACAATAAGCCTAGGGAGGACGAAAATGACCTAATTGATCATCCAATGACACAAACACACCTATTGGATGCTCAAGATTGGTTAAAAACCCTAATTGGACAAGAATAAGCCTAGGGAGGACGAAAATGACCTAATTGATCATCCATTGCCACAAACACACCTATTGGATGCACAAGATTGGTTAAAAACCCTAATTGGACAAGAATATGCCTGGGGAGGACGAAAGTGACCTAATTGATCATCCAATGACATAAACACACCTATTGGATGCACAAGATTGGTTAAAAACCCTAATTGGACAAGTATATGCCTAGGGAGGACGAAAATGACCTAATTGATCATCCAATGACACAAACACACCTATTGGATGCACAAGATTGGTTAAAAACCCTAATTGGACAAGAATATGCCTAGGGAGGACGAAAATGACCTAATTGATCATCCAATGACACAAATGAACTTATTGGATGCACAAGATTAGTTAAAAACCCTAATTGGACAAGAATAAGCCTGGGGAGGACGAAAATAACCTAATTGATCATCCAATGACACAAACACACCTATTGGATGCACAAGATTGGTTAAAAACCCTAATTGGACAAGAATATGCCTAGGGAGGACGAAAATGACCTAATTGATCATCCAATGACACAAATGAACTTATTGGATGCACAAGATTGGTCTAAAACTCTAATTGGACAAGAATATGCCTAGGGAGGACGAAAATGACCTAAATGTTAATCCAATGACACAAATGAACTTATTGGATGCACAAGATTGGTTAAAAACCCTAATTGGACAAGAATAAGCCTAGGGTGGACGAAAATGACCTAAATGTTAATCCAATGACACAACTCAACTTATTGGATGCACAAGATTGGTTAAAAGCCCTAATTGGGCAAGAATAAGCCTAGGGAGGACGAAAATGACCTAAATGTTAATCCAATGACACAAACACACCTATTGGATGCTAAAGATTGGTTAAAAACCCTAATTGGACAAGAATATGCCTAGGGAGGACGAAAATGACCTAATTGATCATCCAATGACACAAACACACCTATTGGATGCACAAGATTGGTTAAAAACCCTAATTGGACAAGAATATGCCTAGGGAGGACGAAAATGACCTAAATATTAATTCAATGACACAAACAAACTTATCGGATGCACAAGATTGGTTAAAAACCCTAATTGGACAAGAATCAGCCTAGGGACGACGAAAATGACCTAATTGATCATCCTATGACACAAACACACCTATTAGATGCACAAGATTGGTTAAAAACCCTAACTGGACAAGAATAAGCTTAGGGAGGACGAAAATGAACTAATTGATCATCCAATGACACAAACACACCTATTGGATGCACAAGATTGGTCTAAAACTCTAATTGGACAAGAATATGCCTAGGGAGGACGAAAATGACCTAAATGTTAATCCAATGACACAAATAAACTTATTGGATGCACAAGATTGGTTAAAAACCCTAATCAGACAAAATAAGCCTAGGGAGGACGAAAATGACCTAAATGTTAATCCAATGACACAACTCAACTTATTGGATGCACAAGATTGGTTAAAAACCCTAATTGGGCAAGAATAAGCCTAGGGAGGACGAAAATGACCTAATTGATCATCCAATGACACAAACACACCTATTGGATGCCCAAGATTGGTTAAAAACCCTAATTGGACAAGAATAAGCCTAGGGAGGACGAAAATCACCTAAATGTTAATCCAATGACACAACTCAACTTATTGGATGCACAAGATTGGTTAAAAACTCTAATTGGACAAGAATAAGCCTAGGGAGGACGAAAATGACCTAATTGATCATCCAATGACACAAACACACCAATTGGATGCACAAGATTCGTTAAAAACCCTAATTGGACAAGAATATGCCTAGGGAGGACGAAAATAACCTAATTGATCATCCAATGACACAAACACACCTATTGGATGCACAAGATTGGTTAAAAACCCAAATTGGACAAGAATATGCCTAGGGAGGACGAAAATGACCTAATTGATCATCCAATGACACAAATGAACTTATTGGATGCACAAGATTAGTTAAAAACCCTAATTGGACAAGAATAAGCCTAGGGAGGACGAAAACAACCTAATTAATCAACCAATGACACAAACACACCTATTGGATGCACAAGATTGGTTAAAAACCCTAATTGGACAAGAATATGCCTAGGGAGGACGAAAATGACCTAATTGATCATCCAATGACACAAACACACCTATTGGATGCACAAGATTGGTTAAAAACCCTAATTGGACAAGAATATGCCTAGGGAGGACGAATACGACCTAAATGTTAATCCAATAACACAAATGAACTTATTGGATGCACAAGATTGGTTAAAAACCCTAATTGGACAAGAATAAGCCTAGGGAGAACGAAAATGACCTAAATGTTAATCCAATGACACAACTCAACTTATAGGATGCACAAGATTGGTTAAAAACCATAATTGGACAAGAATATGCCTAGGGAGGACGAAAATGACCTAATTGATCATCCAATAATACAAACACACCTATTGGATGCACAAGATTGGTTAAAAACCCTAGTTGGACAAGAACATGCCTAGGGAGGACGAAAATGACCTAATTGATCATCCAATGACACTAATGAACTTATTGGATGCACAAGATTGGTTAAAAACCCTAATTGGACAAGAATAAGCCTAGGGAGGACGAAAATGACCTAATTGATGATCCAAGGACACAAACACACCTATTGGATGCACAAGATTGGTTAAAAACCCTAACTGGACAAGAATATGCCTAGGTAGGACGAAAATGACCTAATTGATCATCCAATGACACAAACACACCTATTGGATGCACAAGATTGGTTAAAAACCCTAATTGGACAAGAATATGCCTAGGGAGGACGAAAATGACCTAATTGATCATCCAATGACACAAACACACCTATTGGATGCACAAGATTGGTTAAAAACCCTAATTGGACAAGAATATGCCTAGGGAAGACGAATATGACCTAAATGTTAATCCAATAACACAAATGAACTTATTGGATGCACAAGATTGGTTAAAAACCCTAATTGGACAAGAATAAGCCTAGGGAGGACGAAAATGACCAAATTGGTCATCCAATGACACAAACACACCTATTGGATGCACAAGATTGGTTAAAAACCCTAATTGGACAAGAATATGTCTAGGGAGGACGAAAAGGACCTAAATATTAATTCAATGACACAAACAAACTTATTGGATGCACAAGATTGGTTAAAAACCCTAATTGGACAAGAATAAGCCTAGGGAGGACGAAAATGACCTAATTGATCATCCAATGACACAAACACACCTATTGGATGCACAAGATTGGTTAAAAACCCTAATTGGACAAGAATATGCCTAGGGAGGACGATTATGACCTAAATGTTAATCCAATGACACAAACGGACTTATTGGATGCACAAGATTGGTTAAAAACCCTAATTGGACAAGAATATGCCTAGGGAGGACGAAAATGACCTAATTGATCATCCAATGACACAAACACACCTATTGGATGCACAAGATTGGTTAAAAACCCTAATTGGACAAGAATATGCCTAGGGAGGACGAAAATGACCTAATTGATCATCCAATGACACAAATGAACTTATTGGATGCACAAGATTAGTTAAAATCCCTAATTGGACAAGAATAAGCCGAGGGAGGACGAAAATAACCTTATTGATAAGCCAATGACACAAACACACCTATTGGATGCACAAGATTGGTCTAAAACTCTAATTGGACAAGAATATGCCTAGGGAGGACGAAAATGACCTAAATGTTAATCCAATGACACAAATGAACTTATTGGATGCACAAGATTGGTTAAAAACCCTAATTGGACAAGAATAAGCCTAGGGAGGACGAAAATGACCTAAATGTTAATCCAATGACACAACTCAACTTATTGGATGCACAAGATTGGTTAAAAACCCTAATTGGGAAAGAATAAGCCTAGGGAGGACGAAAATGACCTAATTGATCATCCAATGACCCGAACACACCTATTGGATGCACAAGATTGGTTAAAAACCCTAATTGGACAAGAATAAGCCTATGGAGGATGAAAATGACCAAATTGATCATCCAATGACACAAATGAACTTATTGGATGCACAAGATTAGTTAAAAACCCTAATTGGACAAGAATAAGCCTAGGGAGGACGAAAATAACCTAATTGATCATCCCATGACACAAACACACCTATTGGATGCACAAGATTGGTCTAAAACTCTAATTGGACAAGAATATGCCTAGGGAGGACGAAAATGACCTAAATGTTAATCCAATGACACAAATGAACTTATTGGATGCACAAGATTGGTTAAAAACCCTAATTGGACAAGAATAAGCCTAGGGAGGACGAAAATGACCTAAATGTTAATCCAATGACACAACTCAACTTATTGGATGCACAAGATTGGTTAAAAACCCTAATTGGGAAAGAATAAGCCTAGGGAGGACGAAAATGACTTATTTGATCATCCAATGACACAAACACACCTATTGGATGCACAAGATTGGTTAAAAACCCTAATTGGACAAGAATATTCCTAGGGAGGACGAAAATGACCTAATTGATCATCCAATGACACAAACACACCTATTGGATGCACAAGATTGGTTAAAAACCCTAATTGGACAAGAATATGCCTAGGGAGGACGAAAATGACCTAAATGTTAATCCAATGACACAAATGAACTCATTGGATGCACAAGATTGGTTAAAAACCCTAATTGGACAAGAATAAGCCTAGGGAGGACGAAAATGACCTAAATGTTAATCCAATGACACAACTCAACTTATTGGATGCACAAGATTGGTTAAAAACCCTAATTGGACAAGAATAAGCCTAGGGAGGACGAAAATGACCAAATTGTTCATCCAATGACAAAAACACACCAATTGGATGCACAAGATTCGTTAAAAACCCTAATTGGACAAGAATATGCCTAGGGAGGACGAAAATGACCTAATTGATCATCCAATGACTCAAACACACCTATTGGATGCACAAGATTGGTTAAAAATCCTAATTGGACAAGAATATGTCTAGGGAGGACGAAAATGACCTAATTGATCATCCATTGCCACAAACACACCTAATGGATGCACAAGATTGGTTAAAAACCCTAATTGGACAAGAATATGCCTAGGGAGGACGAAAATGACCTAATTGGTCATCCAATGACACAAACACACCTATTGGATGCACAAGATTGGTTAAAAACCCTAATTGGACAAGAATAAGCCTAGGGAGGACGAAAATAACCTAATTGATCATCCAATGACACAAACACACCTATTGGATGCACAAGATTGGTTAAAAACCCTAATTGGACAAGAATAAGCCTAGTGAGGACGAAAATGACCTAATTGATCATCCAATGACACAAACACACCTATTGGAAGCACAAGATTGGTTAAAAACCCAAGTTGGACAAGAATATGCCTAGGGAGGACGAAAATGACCTAATTGATCATCCAATGACACAAATGAACTTATTGGATGCACAAGATTGGTTAAAAACCCTAATTGGACAAGAATAAGCATAGAAAGGACGAAAATGACCTAATTGATCATCCAATGACACAAACACACCTATTGGATGCACAAGATTGGTTAAAAACCCTAATTGGACAAGAATATGCCTAGGGAGGACGAAAATGACCTAAATATTAATTCAATGACACAATCAAAGTTATTGGATGCACAAGATTGGTTAAAAACCCTAATTGGACAAGAATAAGCCTATGGAGGACGAAAATGACCTAAATGTTAATCCAATGACACAAATGAACTTATTGGATGCACAAGATTGGTTAAAAACCCTAATTGGGCAAGAATAAGCCTAGGGAGGACGAAAATGACCTAATTGATCATCCAATGACACAAACACACCTATTGGATGCACAAGATTGGTTAAAAACCCTAATTGGACAAGAATATGCCTAGGGAGGACGAAAATGACCTAAATATTAATTCAATGACATAAACAAACTTGTTGGATGCACAAGATTGGTTAAAAACCCTAATTGGACAAGAATAAGCCTAGGGAGGACGAAAACGACCAAATTGATCATCCATTGCCACAAACACACCTATTGGATGCACAAGATTGGTTAAAAACCCTAATTGGACAAGAATATGCCTAGGGAGGACGAAAATGACCTAATTGATCATCCAATGACACAAACACACCTATTGGATGCACAAGATTGGTTAAAAACCCTAATTGGACAAGAATATGCCTAGGGAGGACGAAAATGACCTAAATATTAATTCAATGACACAATCAAAGTTATTGGATGCACAAGATTGGTTAAAAACCCTATTTGGACAAGAATAAGCCTAGGGAGGACAAAAATGACCTAATTGATCATCCAATGACACAAACACACCTATTGGATGCACAAGATTGGTTAAAAATCCTAATAGGACAAGAATAAGCCTAGGGAGGACGAAAATGACCTAATTGATCATCCAATGACACAAACACACCTAATGGAAGCACAAGAATGGTTAAAAACCCTAATTGGACAAGAATATGCCTATGGAGGACGAAAATGACCTAAATGTTAATCCAATGACACAAATGAACTTATTGGATGCATAAGATTGGTTAAAAACCCTAATTGGGCAAGAATAAGCCTAGGGAGGACGAAAATGACCTAATTGATCATCCAATGACACAAACACACCTATTGGATGCACAAGATTGGTTAAAAACCCTAATTGGACAAGAATATGCCTAGGGAGGACGAAAATGACCTAAATATTAATTCAATGACACAATCAAAGTTATTGGATGCACAAGATTGGTTAAAAACCTTAATTGGACAAGAATAAGCCTAGGGAGGACAAAAATGACCTAATTGATCATCCAATGACACAAACACACCTATTGGATGCACAAGATTGGTTAAAAACCCTAATTGGACAAGAATAAGCCTAGTGAGGACGAAAATGACCTAATTGATCATCCAATGAACAAACACACCTATTGGAAGCACAAGATTGGTTAAAAACCCTAATTGGACAAGAATATGCCTAGGGAGGACGAAAATGACCTAAATGTTAATCCAATGACACAAATGAACTTATTGGATGCACAAGATTGGTTAAAAACCCTAATTGGGCAAGAATAAGCCTAGGGAGGACGATAATGACCTAATTGATCATCCAATGACACAAACACACCTATTGGATGCACAAGATTGGTTAAAAACCCTAATTGGACAAGAATAAGCCTAGGGAGGACAAAAATGACCTAATTGATCATCCAATGACACAAACACACCTATTGGATGCACAAGATTGGTTAAAAACCCTAATTGGACAAGAATAAGCCTAGAGAGGACGAAAATGACTTAAATGTTAATCCAATGACACAAATGAACTTATTGGATGCACAAGATTGGTTAAAAACCCTAATTGGACAAGAATAAGCCTAGGGAGGATGAAAATGACCTAAATGTTAATCCAATGACACAACTCAATTTATTGGATGCACAAGATTGGTTAAAAACCCTAATTGGGCAAGAATAAGCCTAGGGAGGACGAAAATGACCTAATTGATCATCCAATGACACAAACACACCTATTGGATGCACAAGATTGGTTAAAAACCCTAATTGGACAAGAATAAGCCTAGGGAGGACGAAAATGACCTAAATGTTAATCCAATGACACAACTCAACTTATTGGATGCACAAGATTGGTTAAAAACCCTAATTGGACAAGAATAAGCCTATGGAGGACGAAAATGACCTAAGTGATCATCCAATGACTCAAACACACCTATTGGATGCACAAGATTGGTTAAAAACCCGAATTGGACAAGAATATGCCTAGGGAGGACGAAAATGACCTAAATATTAATTCAATGACACAAACACACTTATCGGATGCACAAGATTGGTTAAAAACCCTAATTGGACAAGAATAAGCCTAGGGAGGACGAAAATGACCTAATTGATCATCCAATGACACAAACACACCTATTGGATGCACAAGATTGGTTAAAAACCCTTATTGGACAAGAATAAGCCCAGGGAGGACGAAAGTGACCTAATTGATCCTCCAATGACACAAACACACCTATTGGATGCACAAGATTGGTTAAAAACCCAAATTGGACAAGAATATGCCTAGGGAGGACGAAAATGACCTAATTGATCATCCAATGACACAAATGAACTTATTGGATGCACAAGATTAGTTAAAAACCCTAATTGGACAAGAATAAGCCTAGGGAGGACGAAAATAACCTAATTGATCATCCAATGACATAAACACACCTATTGGATGCACAAGATTTGTTAAAAACCCTAATTGGACAAGAATAAGCCTAGGGAGGACGAAAATGACCTAATTGATCATCCAATGACACAAACACACCAATTGGATGCACAAGATTGGTTAAAAACCCTAATTGGACAAAAATATGCCTAGGCAGGACGAAAATGACATAATTGATCATCCAATGACACAAATGAACTTATTGGATGCACAAGATTAGTTAAAAACCCTAATTGGACAAGAATATGCCTAGGGAGGACGAAAATGACCTAATCGATCATCCAATGACACAAACACACCTATTGGATGCACAAGATTGGTCTAAAACTCTAATTGGACAGGAATATGTCTAGGGAGGACGAAAATGACCTAAATGTTAATCCAATTACACAAATGAACTTATTGGATGCACAAGATTGGTTAAAAACCCTAATTGGACAAGAATAAGCCTAGGGAGGACGAAAATGACCTAAATGTTAATCCAATGACACAACTCAACTTATTGGATGCACAAGATTGGTTAAAAACCCTAATTGGGAAAGAATAAGCCTAGGGAGGACGTAAATGACCTAATTGATTATCCAATGACACAAAGACACCTATTGGATGCACAAGATTGGTTAAAAACCCTAATTGGACAAGAATAAGCCTAGGGAGGACGAAAATGACCTAAATGTTAATCCATTGACACAACTCAACTTATTGGATGCACAAGATTGGTTAAAAACCCTAATTGGACAAGAATAAGCCTAGGGAGGACGAAAATGACCTAAATGTTAATCCAATGACACAACTCAACTTATTGGATGCACAAGATTGGTTAAAAACCCTAATTGGACAAGAATAAGCCTAGGGAGGACGAAAATGACCTAATTGATCATCCAATGACACAAACACACCAATTGGATGCACAAGATTCGTTAAAAACTCTAATTGGACAAGAATAAGCCTAGGGAGGACGAAAATGACCTAATTGATTATCCAATGACACAAACACACCTATTGGATGCACAAGATTGGTTAAAAACCCTAATTGGACAAGAATATGCCTAGGGAGGACGGATATGACCTAAATGTTAATCCAATGACACAAATGAACTTATTGGATGCACAAGATTGGTTAAAAACCCTAATTGGACAAGAATAAGCCTAGGGAGAACGAAAATGACCTAAATGTTAATCCGATGACACAACTCAACTTATTCGATGCACAAGATTGGTTAAAATCCCTAATTGGACAAGAATAAGCCTAGGGAGGACGAAAATGACCTAACTGATCATCCAATGACACAAACACACCTATTGGATGCACAAGATTGGTTAAAAACCCTAATTGGACAAGAATATGCCTAGGGAGGACGAAAATGACCTAATTGATCATCCAATGACACAAACACACCTATTGGATGCACAAGATTGGTTAAAAACCCTAATTGGACAAGAATATGCCTAGGGAGGACGAATATGACCTAAATGTTAATCCAATAACACAAATGAACTTATTGGATGGACAAGATTGGTTAAAAACCCTAATTGGACAAGAATAAGCCTAGGGAGAATGAAAATGACCTAAATGTTAATCCAATGACACAACTCAACTTATTGGATGCACAAGATTGGTTAAAAACCCTAATTGGACAAGAATAAGCCTACGGAGGACGAAAATAACCTAATTGATCATCCAATCAAACAAACACACCTATTGGATGCACAAGATTGGTTAAAAACCCTAATTGGACAAGAATATGCCTAGGAAGGACGAAAATGACCTAAATGTTAATCCAATGACACAAATGAACTTATTCGATGCACAAGATTGGTTAAAAACCCTAATTGGACAAGAATAAGCCTAGGGAGGACGAAAATGACCTAAATGCTAATCCAATGACACAACTCAACTTATTGGATGCACAAGATTGGTTAAAAACCCTAATTGGGCAAGAATAAGCCTAGGGAGGGCGAAAATGACCAAATTGATCATCCATTGCCACAAACACACCTATTGGATGCACAAGATTGGTTAAAAACCCTAATTGGACAAGAATAAGCCTAGGGAGGACGAAAATGACCTAATTGATCATCCAATGACACAAACACACCTATTGGATGCACAAGATTGGTTAAAAACCCTAATTGGACAAGAATAAGCCTAGGGAGGACAACAATGACCTAATTGATCATCCAATGACACAAACACACCTATTGGATGCACAAGAATGGTTAAAAACCCTAATTGGACAAGAATAAGCCTAGGGAGGACGAAAATGACCTAATTGATCATCCAATGACACAAACACACCTATTGGATGCACAAGATTGGTTAAAAACCCTAATTGGACAAGAATAAGCCTAGGGAGGACGAAAATGACCTAATTGATCATCCAATGACACAAACACACCTATTGGATGCACAAGATTGGTTAAAAACCCTAATTGGACAAGAATATGCCTAGGGAGGACGAAAATGACCTAAATGTTAATCCAATGACACAACTCAACTTATTGGATGCACAAGATTGGTTAAAAACCCTAATTGGCAGAGAGTAAGCCTATGGAGGTCGAAAATGACCAAATTGATCATCCAATGACACAAACACACCTATTGGATGCACAAGATTGGTTAAAAACCCTAATTGGGCAAGAATTAGCCTAGGGAGGACGAAAATAACCTAATTGATCATCCAATGACACAAACACATCTATTGGATGCACAAGATTGGTTAAAAACCCTAATTGGACAAGAATATGCCTAGGGAGGACGAAAATGACCTAAATGTTAATCCAATGACACAACTCAACTTATTGGATGCACAAGATTGGTTAAAAACCCTAATTTGACAAGAATATGCCTAGGGAGGACGAAAATGACCTAATTGATCATCCAATGACACAAATGAACTTATTGGATGCACTAGATTAGTTAAAAACCCTAAATGGACAAGAATAAACCTAGGGAGGACGAAAATAACCTAATTGATCATCCAATGACACAAACACACCTATTGGATGCACAAGATTGGTCTAAAAATATAATTGGACAAGAATATGCCTAGGGAGGACGAAAATGACCTAAATGTTAATCCAATGACACAAATGAACTTATTGGATGCACAAGATTGGTTAAAAACCCTAATCGGACAAAATAAGCCTAAGGAGGACGAAAATGACCTAAATGTTAATCCAATGACACAACTCAACTTATTGGAAGCATAAGATTGGTTAAAAACCCTAATTGGGCAAGAATAAGCCTAGGGAGGACGAAAATGACCTAAATGTTAATCCAATGACACAACTCAACTTATTGGATGCACAAGATTGGTTAAAAACCCTAATTGGACAAGAATAAGGCTAGGGAGGACGAAAATGACCTAATTGATCATCCAATGACACAAACACACCTATTGGATGCACAAGATTGGTTAAAAACCCTAACTGGACAAGAATATGCCTAGGGAGGACGAAAATGACCTAATTGATCATCCAATGACACAAATTAACTTATTGGATGCCCAAGATTGGTTAAAAACCCTAATTGGACAAGAATAAGCCTAGGGAGGACGAAAATGACCTAATTGATCATCCAATGACACAAACACACCTATTGGATGCACAAGATTGGTTAAAAACCCTAATTGGACAAGAATATGCCTAGGGAGGACGAAAATGACCTAAATGTTAATCCAATGACACAAACGAACTTATGGGATGCACAAGATTGGTTAAAAATCCTAATTGGACAAGAATAAGCCTAGGGAGGACGAAAATGACCTAATTGCTAATCCAATGACACAACTCAACTTATTGGATGCACAAGATTGGTTAAAAACCCTAATTGGGCAAGAATAAGCCTAGGGAGGACGAAAATGACCTAATTGATCATCCAATGACACAAACACACCTATTGGATGCACAAGATTGGTTAAAAACCCTAATTGGACAAGAATAAGCCTAGGGAGGACGAAAATGACCTAAATGTTAATCCAATGACACAACTCAACTTATTGGATGCACAAGATTGGATAAAAACTATAATTGGACAAGAATAAGCCTAGGGAGGACGAAAATGACCTAATTGATCATCCAATGACACAAACACACCAATTGGATGCACAAGATTCGTTAAAAACCCTAATTGGACAAGAATATGCCTAGGGAGGACGAAAATAACCTAATTGATCATCCAATGACACAAACACACCTATTGGATGCACAAGATTGGTCTAAAACTCTAATTGGACAAGAATATGCCTAGGGAGGACGAAAATGACCTAAATGTTAATCCAATGACACAGATGAACGTATTGGATGCACAAGATTGGTTAAAAACCCTAATTGGACAAGAATAAGCCTAGGGAGGACGAAAATAACCTAATTGATCATCCAATGACACAAACACACCTATTGGATGCACAAGATTGGTTAAAAACCCTAATTGGACAAGAATATGCCTAGGGAGGATGAAAAAGACCTAAATGTTAATCCAATGACACAAATGATCTTATTGGATGCACAAGATTGGTTAAAAACCCTAATTGGACAAGAATAAGCCTAGGGAGGACGAAAATGACCTAAATGTTAATCCAATGACACAACTCAACTTATTGGATGCACAAGATTGGTTAAAAACCCTAATTGGACAAGAATAAGCCTATGGTGGACGAAAATGACCTACTTGATCATCCAATGACACAAACACACCTATTGGATGTACAAGATTGGTTAAAACCCTAATTGGACAAGAATAAGCCTAGGGAGGAGGAAAATGACCTAAATGTTAATCCAATGACACAACTCAACTTATTGCCTGCACAAGATTGGTTGAAAACCCTAATTGGACAAGAATAAGCCTAGGGAGGACGAAAATGACCTAATTGATCATCCAATGACACAAACACACCTATTGGATGCACAAGATAGGTTAAAAACCCTAATTGGACAAGAGTATGCCTAGGGAGGACGAAAATGACCTAAATATTAATTGGACAAGAATAAGCCTAGTGACGACGAAAATGACCTAATTGATCATCCAATGACACAAACACACCTATTGGATGCACAAGATTGGTTAAAAACCCTAATCGGACAAAATAAGCCTAGGGAGGACGAAAATGACCTAAATGTTAATCCAATGACACAACTCAACTTATTGGATGCACAAGATTGGTTAAAAACCCTAATTGGGCAAGAATAAGCCTAGGGAGGACGAAAATGACCTAATTGATCATCCAATGACACAAACACACCTATTGGATGCACAAGATTGGTTAAAAACCCTAATTGGACAAGAATAAGCCTAGGGTGGACGAAAATGACCTAAATGTTAATCCAATGACACAACTTAACTTATTGGATGCACAAGATTGGTTAAAAACCCTAATTGGACAAGAATAAGCCTAGGGAGGACGAAAATGACCTAATTGATCATCCAATGACACAAACACACCTATTGGATGCACAAGATTGGTTAAAAACCCTAATTGGACAAGAATAAGCCTAGGGAGGACGAAAATGACCTAATTGATCATCCATTGCCACAAACACACCTATTGGATGCAGAAGATTGGTTAAAAACCCTAATTGGACAAGAATATGCCTAGGGAGGACGAAAATGACCTAATTGGTCATCCAATGACACAAACACACCTATTGGATGCACAAGATTGGTTAAAAACCCTAATTGGACAAGAATAAGCCGAGGGAGGACGAAAATAACCTAATTGATCATCCAATGACATAAAAACACCTATTGGATGCACAAGATTGGTTAAAAACCCTAATTGGACAAGAATATGCCTAGGCAGGATGAAAATGACCTAAATGTTAATCCAATGACACAAATGAACTTATTGGATGCACAAGATTGGTTAAAAACCCTAATTGGACAAGAATAAGCCTAGGGAGGACGAAAATGACCTAATTGATCATCCAATGACACAAACACACCTATTGGATGCACAAGATTGGTTAAAAACCCTAATTGGACAAGAATATGCCTAGGGAGGACGAAAATGACCTAAATATTAATTCAATGACACAAACCAAGTTATTGGATGCACAAGATTGGATAAAAACCCTAATTGGACAAGAATAAGCCTAGGGAGGACGAAAATGACCTAATTGATCATCCAATGACACAAACACACCTATTGGATGCACAAGATTGGTTAAAAACCCTAATTGGACAAGAATAAGCCTAGGGAGGACGAAAATGAACTAAATGTTAATCCAATGACACAACTCAACTTATTGGATGCACAAGATTGGTTAAAAACCCTAATTGGACAAGAATAAGCCTAGGGAGGACGAAAATGACCTAAATGTTAATCCAATGACACAACTCAACTTATTGGATGCACAAGATTGGTTAAAAACCCTAATTGGACAAGAATAAGCCTAGGGAGGACGAAAATGACCTAATTGATCATCCAATGACACAAACACACCTATTGCATGCACAAGATTGGTTAAAAACCCTAATTGGACAAGAATATGCCTAGGGAGGACGAAAATGACCTAAATATTAATTCAATGACATAAACAAACTTGTTGGATGCACAAGATTTGTTAAAAACCCTAATTGGACAAGAACAAGCCTAGGGAGGACGAAAATGACCTAATTGATCATCCAATGACACAAACACACCTATTGGATGCACAAGATTGGTTAAAAACCCTAATTGGACAAGAATATGCCTAGGGAGGACGAAAATGACCTAAATATTAATTCAATGACACAAACAAAGTTATTGGATGCACAAGATTGGTTAAATACCCTAGTTGGACAAGAATAAGCCTAGGGAGGACGAAAATGACCTAATTTATCATCCAATGACACAAACACACCTATTGGATGCACAAGATTGGTCAAAAACCCTAATTGGACAAGAATAAGCCTAGGGAGGACGAAAATGACCTAATTGATCATCCAATGACACAAACACACCTATTGGATGCACAAGATTGGTTAAAAACTCTAATTGGACAAGAATAAGCCTAGGGAGAACGAAAATGACCTAATTGATCATCCAATGACACAAACACACCTATTGGATGCACAAGATTGGTTAAAAACCCTAATTGGACAAGAATATGACTAGGGAGGACGGATATGACGTAAATGTTAATCCAATGACACAAATGAACTTATTGGATGAACAAGATTGGTTAAAAACCCTAATTGGACAAGAATAAGCCTAGGGAGGACAAAAATGACCTAATTGATCATCCATTGACACAAACACACCTATTGGATGCACAAGATTGGTTAAAAACCCTAATTGGACAAGAATATGTTAGGGAGGACGAGTATGACCTAAATGTTAATCCAATAACACAAATGAACTTGTTGGATGCACAAGATTGGTTAAAAACCCTAATTGGACAAGAATAAGCCTATGGAGAACGAAAATGACCTAATTGATCATCAATTGACACAAACACACCTATTGGATGCACAAGATTGGTTAAAAACCCTAATTGGACAAGAATAAGCCTAGGGAGGACGAAAATGACCTAATTGATCATCCAATGACACAAACACACCTATTGGATGCACAAGATTGGTTAAAAACCCTAATTGGACAAGAATAAGCCTAGGGAGGACGAAAATGACCTAATTGATCATCCAATGACACAAACACACCTATTGGATGCACAAGATTGGTTAAAAACTCTAATTGGACAAGAATAAGCCTTGGGAGGACGAAAATGACCTAATTGATCATCCAATGACACAAACACACCTATTGGATGCACAAGATTGGTTAAAAACCCTAATTGGACAAGAATAAGCCTAGGGAGGACGAAAATGACCTAATTGATCATCCAATGACACAAACACACCTATTGGATGCACAAGATTGGTTAAAAACCCTAGTTGGACAAGAATATGCCTAGGGAGGACGAAAATGACCTAATTGATCATCCAATGACACAAATGAACTTATTGGATGCACAAGATTGGTTAAAAACCCTAGTTGGACAAGAATATGCTTAGGGAGGACAAAAATGACCTAATTGATCATCCAATGACACAAATGAACTTATTGGAAGCACAAGATTTGTTAAAAACCCTAATTGGACAAGAATAAGCCTAGGGAGGACGAAAATGACCTAATTAAACATCCAATGACACAAACACACCTATTGGATGCACAAGATTGGTTAAAAACGCTAATTGGACAAGAATATGCCTTGGGAGGACGAAAATGACCTAAATTTTAATCCAATGACACAACTCAACTTATTGGATGCACAAGATTGGTTAAAAACCCTAATTGGACAAGAATAAGCCTAGGGAGGACGAAAATAACCTAATTGATCATCCAATGACATAAACACACCTATTGGATGCACAAGATTGGTTAAAAACCCTAATTGGACAAGAATAAGCCTAGGGAGGACGAAAATGACCTAATTGATCATCCAATGACACAAACACACCTATTGGATGCACAAGATTGGTTAAAAACCCTAATTGGACAAGAATAAGCCTAGGGAGGACGAAAATGATCTAATTGATCATCCAATGACACAAACACACCTATTGGATGCACAAGATAGGTTAAAAACCCTAATTAGACAAGAATATGCCAAGGGAGGACGAAAATGACCTAAATATTAATTCAATGACATAAACAAACTTATTGGATGCACAAGATTGGTTAAAAACCCTAATTGGACAAGAATAAGCCTAGGGAGGACGAAAATGACCTAATTGATCATCCGATGACACAAACACACCTATTGGATGCACAAGATTGGTTAAAAACCCTAGTTGGACAAGAATATGCCTAGGGAGGACGAAAATGACCTAATTGATCATCCAATGACACAAATGAACTTATTGGATGCACAAGATTGGTTATAAATCCTAATTGGACAAGAATAAGCCTAGGGAGGACGAAAATGACCTAAATGCTAATCCAATGACACAACTCAACTTATTGGATGCACAAGATTGGTTAAAAACCCTAATTGGGCAAGAATAAGCCTAGGGAGGACGAAAATGACCTAATTGATCATCCAATGACACAAACACACCTATTGGATGCACAAGATTGGTTAAAAACCCTAATTGGACAAGAATAAGCCTAGGGAGGACGAAAATGACCTAATTGATCATCCAATGACACAAACACACCTATTGGATGCACAAGATTGGTTAAAAACCCTAATTGGACAAGAATATGCCTAGGGAGGACGAAAAGGACCTAAATATTAATTCAATGACACAAACAAACTTATTGGATGAACAAGATTGGTTAAAAACCCTAATTGGACAAGAATAAGCCTAGCGAGGACGAAAATGACCTAATAGATCATCCAATGACACAAACACACCTATTGGATGCACAAGATTGGTTAAAAACCCTAATTGGACAAGAATAAGCCTAGGGAGGATGAAAATGACCTAATTGATCATCCAAAGACACAAACACACCTATTGGATGCACAAGATTGGTTAAAAACCCTAGTTGGACAAGAATATGCCTAGGGAGGACGAAAATGACCTAATTGATCATCCAATGACACAAATGAACTTATTGGATGCACAAGATTGGTTAAAAACCCTAATTGGACAAGAATAAGCATAGGGAGGACGAAAATGACCTAATTGATCATCCAATGACACAAACACACCTATTGGATGCACAAGATTGGTGAAAAACCCTAATTGGGCAAGAATAAGCCTAGGGAGGACGAAAATGACCTAATTGATCATCCAATGACACAAACACACCTATTGGATGCACAAGATTGGTTAAAAACCCTAATTGGACAAGAATATGCCTAGGGAGGGTGAAAATGACCTAAATGTTAATCCAATTACACAAATGAACTTATTGGATGCACAAGATTGGTTAAAAACCCTAATTGGACAAGAATAAGCCTATGGAGGACGAAAATGACCTAATTGATCATCCAATGACACAAACACACCTATTGGATGCACAAGATTGGTAAAAAAACCTAATTGGACAAGAATAAGCCTAGGGATGACGAAAATGACCTAAATGTTAATCCAATGACACAACTCAACTTATTGGATGCACAAGATTGGTTAAAACCCCTAATTGGACAAGAATAAGCCTAGGGAGGAAGAAACTGACCTAAGTGATCATCCAATGACACAAACACACCTATTGGATGCACAAGATTGGTTAAAAACCCTAATTGGACAAGAATAAGCCTAGGGAGGACGAAAATGACCTAATTGATCATCCAATGACACAAACACACCTATTGGATGCACAAGATTGGTTAAAAACCCTAATTGGACAAGAATATGCCTAGGGAGGACGAAAATGACCTAAATATTAATTCAATGACACAAACAAACTTATCGGATGCACAAGATTGGTTAAAAACCCTAATTGGACAAGAATAAGCCTAGGGACGACGAAAATGACCTAATTTATCATCCAATGACACAAACACACCTATTAGATGCACAAGATTGGTTAAAAACCCTAATTGGACTAGAATAAGCCTAGGGAGGAAGAAAATGACCTAATTGATCATCCAATGACACAAACACACCTATTGGATGCACAAGATTGGTTAAAAACCCTAATTGGACAAGAATAAGCCTAGGGAGGACGAAAATGACCTAAATGTTAATCCAATGACACCACTCAACTTATTGGATGCACAAGATTGGTTAAAAACCCTAATTGGACAAGAATAAGCCTAGGGAGGACGAAAATGACCTAATTGATCATCCAATGACACAAACACACCAATTGGATGCACAAGATTGGTTAAAAACCCTAATTGGACAAGAATATGCCTAGGGAGGACCAAAATGACCTAAATATTAATTCAATGACACAAACAAACTTATCGGATGCACTAGTTTGGTTAAAAACCCTAATCTGACAAGAATAAGCCTAGGGAGGACGAAAATGACCTAATTGATCATCCAATGACACAAACACACCTATTGGATGCACAAGATTGGTTAAAAACCCTAATTGGACAAGAATAAGCATAGGGAGGACGAAAATGACCTAATTGATCATCCAATGACACAAACACACCTATTGGATGCACAAGATTGGTTAAAAATCCTAATTGGACAAGAAAATGCCTAGGGAGGACGAAAATGACCTAAATGTTAATCCAATGACACAAATGAACTTATTGGATGCACAAGATTGGTTAAAAACCCTAATTGGACAAGAATAAGCCTAGGGAGGACAAAAATGACCTAAATGTTAATCCAATGACACAACTCAACTTATTGGATGCACAAGATTGGTTAAAAACCCTAATTGGACAAGAATAAGCCTATGGAGGACGAAAATGACCTAATTGATCATTCAATGACACAAACACACCTATTGGATGCACAAGATTGGTAAAAAACCCTAATTGGACAAGAATAAGCCTAGGGATGACGAAAATGACCTAAATGTTAATCCAATGACACAACTCAACTTATTGGATGCACAAGATTGGTTAAAAACCCTAATTGGACAAGAATAAGCCTAGGGAGGACGAAAATGACCTAATTGATCATCCAATGACACAAACACACCTATTGGATGCACAAGATTGGTTAAAAACCCTAATTGGACAAGAATATGCCTAGGGAGGACGAAAATGACCTAATTGATCATCCAATGACACAAATGAACTTATTGGATGCACAAGATTAGTTAAAAACCCTAATTGGACAAGAATATGCCAAGGGAGGACAAAAATAACCTAATTGATCATCCAATGACACAAACACACCTATTGGATGCACAAGATTGGTTAAAAACCCTAATTGGACAAGAATATGCCTAGGGAGGACGAAAATGACCTAAACGTTAATCCAATGACACAAATAAACTTATTGGATGCACAAGATTGGTTAAAAACCCTAATTGGACAAGAATAAGCCTAGGGAGGACGAAAATGACCTAATTGATCATCCAATGACACAAACACACCAATTGGATGCACAAGATTGGTTAAAAACCCTAATTGGACAAGAATATGCCTAGGGAGGACGAAAATGACATAATTGATCATCCAATGACACAAATGAACTTATTGGATGCACAAGATTAGTTAAAAACCCTAATTGGACAAGAATATGCCTAGGGAGGACGAAAATGACCTAATCGATCATCCAATGACACAAACACACCTATTGGATGCACAAGATTGGTCTAAAACTCTAATTGGACAGGAATATGTCTAGGGAGGACGAAAATGACCTAAATGTTAATCCAATTACACAAATGAACTTATTGGATGCACAAGATTGGTTAAAAACCCTAATTGGACAATAATAAGCCTAGGGAGGACGAAAATGACCTAAATGTTAATCCAATGACACAACTCAACTTATTGGAAGCACAAGATTGGTTAAAAACCCTAATTGGGCAAGAATAAGCCTAGGGAGGACGAAAATGACCTAATTGATCATCCAATGACACAAACACACCTATTGGATGCACAAGATTGGTTAAAAACCATAATTGGGAAAGAATAAGCATAGGGAGGACGAAAATGACCTAATTGATTATCCAATGACACAAAGACACCTATTGGATGCACAGGATTGGTTAAAAACCCTAATTGGACAAGAATAAGCCTAGGGAGGACGAAAATCACCTAAATGTTAATCCAATGACACAACTCAACTTATTGGATGCACAAGATTGGTTAAAAACCCTAATTGGACAAGAATAAGCCTATGGAGGACGAAAATGACCTAATTGATCATCCAATGACACAAATGAACTTATTGGATGCACAAGATTAGTTAAAAACCCTAATTGGACAAGAATAAGCCTAGGGAGGACGAAAATAACCTAATTGATCGTCCAATGACACAAACACACCTATTGGATGCACAAGATTGGTCTAAAACTATAATTGGACAAGAATATGCCTAGGGAGGACGAAAATGACCTAAATGTTAATCCAATGACACAAATGAACTTATTGGATGCACAAGATTGGTTAAAAACCCTAATCGGAGAAAATAAGCCTAGGGAGGACGAAAATGACCTAAATGTTAATCCAATGACACAACTCAACTTATTGGAAGCACTAGATTGGTTAAAAACCCTAATTGGGCAAGAATAAGCCTAGGGAGGACGAAAATGACTTAATTGATCATCCAATGACACAAACACACCTATTGGATGCACAAGATTGGTTAAAAACCCTAATTGGACAAGAATAAGCCTAGGGAGGACGAAAATGACCTAAATGTTAATCCAATGACACAACTCAACTTATTGGATGCACAAGATTGGTTAAAAACCCTAATTGGGCAAGAGTAAGCCTAGGGAGGACAAAAATGACCTAATTGATCATCCAATGACACAAACACACCTATTGGATGCACAAGATTGGTTAAAAACCCTAATTGGACAAGAATAAGCCTAGGGAGGACGAAAATGACCTAAATGTTAATCCAATGACACAACTCAACTTATTGGATGCACAAGATTGGTTAATAACCCTAATTGGACAAGAATAAGCCTAGGGAGGACGAAAATGACCTAATTGATCATCCAATGACACAAACACACCTATTGGATGCACAAGATTGGTTAAAAACCCTAGTTGGACAAGAATATGCCTAGGGAGGACGAAAATGACCTAATTGATCATCCAATGACACAAATGAACTTATTGGATGCACAAGATTTGTTGAAAACCCTAATTGGACAAGAATAAGCCTAGGGAGGATGAAAATGACCTAAATATTAATTCAATGACACAAACAAAGTTATTGGATGCACAAGATTGGTTAAAAGTCCTAATTGGACAAGAATAAGCCTAGGGAGGAAGATAATGACCTAATTGATCATCCAATGACACAAACACACCTATTGGATGCACAAGATTGGTTAAAAACCCTAATTGGACAAGAATAAGCCTAGGGAGGACGAAAATGACCTAAATGTTAATCCAATGACACAAATGAACTTATTGGATGCACAAGATTGGTTAAAAACCCTAATTGGACAAGAATAAGCCTAATGAGGACGAAAATGACCTAATTGATCATCCAATGACACAAACACACCTATTGGATGCACAAGATTGGTTAAAAACCCTAGTTGGACAAGAATATGCCTAGGGAGGACGAAAATGACCTAAATATTAATTCAATGACACAAACAAAGTTGTTGGATGCACAAGATTGGTTAAAAACCCTAATTGGACAAGAATAAGCCTTGGGAGGACGAAAACGACTTAATTGATCATCCAATGACACAAACGCACCTATTGGATGCACAAGATTGGTTAAAAACCCTAATTGGACAAGAATAAGCCTAGGGAGGACGAAAATGACCTAATTGATCATCCAATGACACAAATGAACTTATTGGATGCACAAGATTAGTTAAAAACCTAAATTGGACAAGAATATGCCTAGGGAGGATGAAAATGACCTAATTGATCATCCACTTGACACAAACACACCTATTGGATGCACAAGATTGGTTAAAAACCCTAATTTGACAAGAATAAGCCTAGGGAGGACGAAAATGACCTAATTGATCATCCAATGACACAAACACACCTATTGGATGCACAAGATTGGTTAAAAACCCTAATTGGACAAGAATAAGCCTAGGGAGGACGAAAATGACCTAATTGATCATCCAATGACACAAACACACCTATTGGATGCACAAGATTGGTTAAAAACCCTAATTGGACAAGAATATGCCTAGGGAGGACGAAAATGACCTAAATGTTAATCCAATGACACAAATGAACTTATTGGATGCACAAGATTGCTTAAAAACCCTAATTGGACAAGAATATGTCTATGGAGGACGAAAATGACCTAATTGATCATCCAATGACACAAACACACCTATTGGATGCACAAGATTGGTTAAAAACCCTAATTGGACAAGAATAAGCCTAGGGAGGACGAAAATGACCTAATTGATCATCCAATGACACAAACACACCTATTGGATGCACAAGATTGGTTAAAAACCATAATTGGACAAGAATATGCCTAGGGAGGATGAAAATGACCTAATTGATCATCCAATGACACAAACACACCTATTGGATGCACAAGATTGGTTAAAAACCCTAATTGGACAAGAATATGCCTAGGGAGGACGAAAATGACATAAATGTTAATCCAATGACACAAATGAACTTATTGGATGCACAAGATTGGTTAAAAACCCTAATTGGACAAGAATAAGCCTAGGGAGGACGAAAATCACCTAATTGATCATCCAATGACACAAACACACCTATTGGATGCACAAGATTGGTTAAAAACCCTAATTGGACAAGAATAAGCCTAGGGAGGACGAAAATGACCTAATTGATCATCCAATGACACAAACACACCTATTGGATGCACAAGATTGGTTAAAAACCCTAATTGGACAAGAATAAGCCTAGGGAGGACAACAATGACCTAATTGATCATCCAATGACACAAACACACCTATTGGATGCACAAGAATGGTTAAAAACCCTAATTGGACAAGAATAAGCCTAGGGAGGACGAAAATGACCTAATTGATCATCCAATGACACAAACACACCTATTGGATGCACAAGATTGGTTAAAAACCCTAATTGGACAAGAATAAGCCTAGGGAGGACGAAAATGACCTAATTGATCATCCAATGACACAAACACACCTATTGGATGCACAAGATTGGTTAAAAACCCTAATTGGACAAGAATATGCCTAGGGAGGACGAAAATGACCTAAATGTTAATCCAATGACACAACTCAACTTATTGGATGCACAAGATTGGTTAAAAACCCTAATTGGCAGAGAGTAAGCCTATGGAGGTCGAAAATGACCAAATTGATCATCCAATGACACAAACACACCTATTGGATGCACAAGATTGGTTAAAAACCCTAATTGGGCAAGAATTAGCCTAGGGAGGACGAAAATAACCTAATTGATCATCCAATGACACAAACACATCTATTGGATGCACAAGATTGGTTAAAAACCCTAATTGGACAAGAATATGCCTAGGGAGGACGAAAATGACCTAAATGTTAATCCAATGACACAACTCAACTTATTGGATGCACAAGATTGGTTAAAAACCCTAATTTGACAAGAATATGCCTAGGGAGGACGAAAATGACCTAATTGATCATCCAATGACACAAATGAACTTATTGGATGCACTAGATTAGTTAAAAACCCTAAATGGACAAGAATAAACCTAGGGAGGACGAAAATAACCTAATTGATCATCCAATGACACAAACACACCTATTGGATGCACAAGATTGGTCTAAAAATATAATTGGACAAGAATATGCCTAGGGAGGACGAAAATGACCTAAATGTTAATCCAATGACACAAATGAACTTATTGGATGCACAAGATTGGTTAAAAACCCTAATCGGACAAAATAAGCCTAAGGAGGACGAAAATGACCTAAATGTTAATCCAATGACACAACTCAACTTATTGGAAGCATAAGATTGGTTAAAAACCCTAATTGGGCAAGAATAAGCCTAGGGAGGACGAAAATGACCTAAATGTTAATCCAATGACACAACTCAACTTATTGGATGCACAAGATTGGTTAAAAACCCTAATTGGACAAGAATAAGGCTAGGGAGGACGAAAATGACCTAATTGATCATCCAATGACACAAACACACCTATTGGATGCACAAGATTGGTTAAAAACCCTAACTGGACAAGAATATGCCTAGGGAGGACGAAAATGACCTAATTGATCATCCAATGACACAAATTAACTTATTGGATGCCCAAGATTGGTTAAAAACCCTAATTGGACAAGAATAAGCCTAGGGAGGACGAAAATGACCTAATTGATCATCCAATGACACAAACACACCTATTGGATGCACAAGATTGGTTAAAAACCCTAATTGGACAAGAATATGCCTAGGGAGGACGAAAATGACCTAAATGTTAATCCAATGACACAAATGAACTTATTGGATGATCAAGATTGCTTAAAAACCCTAATTGGACAAGAATAAGCATAGGGAGGACGAAAATGACCTAATTGATCATCTAATGACACAAACACACCTATTGGATGCACAAGATTGGTTAAAAACCCTAACTGGACAAGAATATGCCTAGGGAGTACGAAAATGACCTAATTGATCATCCAATGACACAAATTAACTTATTGGATGCACAAGATTGGTTAAAAACCCTAATTGGACAATAATAAGCCTAGGGAGGACGAAAATGACCTAATTGATCATCCAATGACACAAACACACCTATTGGATGCACAAGATTGGTTAAAAACCCTAATTGGACAAGAATATGCCTAGGGAGGACGAAAATGACCTAAATGTTAATCCAATGACACAAATGAACTTATTGGATGATCAAGATTGCTTAAAAACCCTAATTGGACAAGAATAAGCCTAGGGAGGACGAAAATGACCTAATTGATCATCCAATGACGTAAACACACCTATTGGATGCACAAGATTGGTTAAAAACCCTAACTGGACAAGAATATGCCTAGGGAGGACGAAAATGACCTAATTGATCATCCAATGACACAAACACACCTATTGGATGCACAAGATTGGTTAAAAACCCTAATTGGACAAGAATATGCCTAGGGAGGACGAAAATGACCTAAATGTTAATCCAATGACACAAATGAACTTATTGGATGCACAAGATTGGTTAAAAACCCTAATTGGACAAGAATATACCTTGGGAGGACGAAAATGACCTAAATATTAATTCAATGACACAAACAAACTTATTGGATGCACAAGATTGGTTAAAAACCCTAATTGGACAAGAATAAGCCTAGGGAGGACGAAAATGACCTAATTGATCATCCAATGACACAAACACACCTATTGGATGCACAAGATTGGTTAAAAACCCTAATTGGACAAGAATATGCCTAGGGAGGATGAAAATGACCTAAATATTAATTCAATGACACTAACAAACTTATTGGATGCACAAGATTGGTTAAAAACCCTAATTGGACAAGAATAAGCCTAGCGAGGACGAAAATGACCTAATTGATCATCCAATGACACAAACACACCTATTGGATGCAGAAGATTGGTTAAAAACCCTAATTGGACAAGAATATGCCTAGGGAGGACGAAAATGACCTAAATATTAATTCAATGACACAAACAAAGTTATTGGATGCACAAGATTGGTTAAAAACCCTAATTGGACAAGAATAAGCCTAGGGAGGACGAAAATGACCTAATTGATGATCCAATGACACAAACACACCTATTGGATGCACAAGATTGGTTAAAAACCCTAATTGGACAAGAATAAGTCAAGGGATGACGAAAATGACCTAATTGATCATCCAATGACACAAACACACCTATTGGATGCACAAGATTGGTTAAAAACCCTAATTGGACAAGAATATGCCTAGGGAGGACGAAAATGACCTAAATGTTAATCCAATGACACAAATGAACTTATTGGATGCACAACATTGGTTAAAAACCCTAATTGGACAAGAGTAAGCCTAGGAAGGACGAAAATAACCTAATTGATCATCCAATGACACAAACACACCTATTGGATGCACAAGATTGGTTAAAAACCCTAATTGGACAAGAATATGCCTAGGGAGGACGAAAATGACCTAAATATTAATTCAATGACACAAACAAAGTTATTGGATGAACAAGATTGATTAAAAACCCTAATCTGACAAGAATAAGTCTAGGTAGGACGAAAATGACCTAATTGATCATCCAATGACACAAACACACCTATTGGATGCACAAGATTGGTTAAAAACCCTAATTGGACAAGAATATGCCTAGGGAGGACGAAAATGACCTAAATATTAATTCAATGACACAAACAAAGTTATTGGATGCACAAGATTGATTAAAAACCCTAATTTGACAAGAATAATTCTAGGTAGGACGAAATTGACCTAATTGATCATCCAATGACACAAACACACCTATTGGATGCACAAGATTGGTTAAAAACCCTAATTGGACAAGAATAAGCCTAGGGACGACAAAAACGACCTAATTGATCATCCAATGACACAAACACACCTATTGGATGCACAAGATTGGTTAAAAACCCTAATTGGACAAGAATAAGCCTAGGGAGGACGAAAATGACCTAATTGATCATCCAATGACACAAACACACCTATTGGATGCACAAGATTGGTTAAAAACCCTAATTGGACAAGAATATGCCTAGGGAGGACGAAAATGACCTAATTGATCATCCAATGACACAAACACACCTATTGGATGCACAAGATTGGTCTAAAACTCTAATTGGACAAGAATATGCCTAGGGAGTACGAAAATGACCTAAATGTTAATCCAATGACACAAATGAACTTATTGGATGCACAAGATTGGTTAAAAACCCTAATTGGACAAGAATAAGCCTAGGGAGGACGAAAATGACCTAAATGTTCATCCAATGACACAAACACACCTATTGGATGCACAAGATTTGTTAAAAACGCTAATTGGACAAGAATAAGCCTAGGGAGGACGAAAATGACCTAAATGTTCATCCAATGACACAAACACATCTATCGGATGCACAAGATTGGTTAAAAACCCTAATTGGACAAGAATAAGCATAGGGAGGACGAAAATGACCTAAATGTTCATCCAATGACACAAACACACCTATTGGATGCACAAGATTGGTTAGAAACCCTAATTGGACAAGAATAAGCCTTGGGAGGACGAAAATGACCTAAATGTTCATCCAATGACACAAGTGAACTTATTGGATGCACAAGATTGGTTAAAAACCCTAATTGGACAAGAATAAGCCTAGGGAGGACGAAAATGACCTAAATGTTCATCCAATGACACAAACACACCTATTGGATGCACAAGATTGGTTAGAAACCCTAATTGGACAAGCATAAGCCTAGGGAGGACGAAAATGACCTAAATGTTAATCCAATGACACAAATGAACTTATTGGATGCACAGGATTGGTTAAAAACCCTAATTGGACAAGAATAAGCCTAGAGAGGTCGAAAATAACCTAAATGTTCATCAAATGACTAAACACACCTATTGAATGCACAAAATTGGTTAGAAACCCTAATTGGACAAGAATAAGCCTAGGGAGGACGAAAATGACCTAAGTGTTCACCCAATGACACAAATGAATTTATTGGATGCACAAGATTGGTTAAAAACCCTAATTGGACAAGAATAAGCCTAGGGAGGACGAAAATGACCTAAATGTTCATCCAATGACACAAACACACCTATTGGATGCACAAGATTGGTTAGAAACCCTAATTGGACAAGAATAAGCCTAGGGAGGACGAAAATGACCTAAGTGTTCATCCAATGACACAAACACACCTATTGGATGCACAAGATTGGTTAAAAACCCTAATTGGACAAGAATAAGCCTAGGGAGGACGAAAATGACCTAAATGTTAATCCAATGACACAAATGAACTTATTGGATGCACAAGATTGGTTAAAAACCCTAATCGGACAAAATAAGCCTAAGGAGGACGAAAATGACCTAAATGTTAATCCAATGACACAAACACACCTATTGGAAGCACAAGATTGGTTAAAAACCCTAATTGGGCAAGAATAAGCCTAGGGAGGACGAAAATAACCTAATTGATCATCCAATGACACAAACACACCTATTGGATGCACAAGATTGGTTAAAAACCCTAATTGGACAAGAATAAGCCTAGGGAGGACGAAAATGACCTAAATGTTAATCCAATGACACAACTCAACTTATTGGATGCACAAGATTGGTTAAAAACCCTAATTGGACAAGAATAAGCCTAGGGAGGACGAAAATGACCTAATTAATCATCCAATGACACAAACACACCAATTGGATGCACAAGATTCATTAAAAACCCTAATTGGACAAGAATATGCCTAGGGAGGACGAAAATGACCTAATTGATCATCCAATGACACAAACACACCTATTGGATGCACAGGATTGGTTAAAAACCCTAATTGGACAAGAATATGCCTAGGGAGGACGAAAATGACGTAAATGTTAATCCAATGACACAACTCAACTTATTGGATGCACAAGATTGGTTAAAAACCCTAATTTGACAAGAATATGCCTAGGGACGACGAAAATGACCTAATTGATCATCCAATGACACAAATGAACTTATTGGATGCACAAGATTAGTTAAAAACCCTAATTGGACAAGAATAAGCCTAGGGAGGACAAAAATAACCAAATTGATCATCCAATGACACAAACACACCTATTGGATGCACAAGATTGGTCTAAAACTCTAATTGGACAAGAATATGCCTAGGGAGGACGAAAATGACCTAAATGTTAATCCAATGACACAAATGAACTTATTTATGCACAAGATTGGTTAAAAACCCTAATCGGACAAAATAAGCCTAGGGAGGACGAAAATGACCTAAATGTTAATCCAATGACACAACTCAACTTATTGGATGCACAAGATTGGTAAAAAACCTTAATTGGGCAAGAATAAGCCTAGGGAGGACGAAAATGACCTAATTGATTATCCAATGACACAAACACACCTATTGGATGCACAAGATTGGTTAAAAACCCTAATTGGACAAGAATAAGCCTAGGGAGGACGAAAATTACCTAAATGTTAATCCAATGACACAACTCAACTTATTGGATGCACAAGATTGGTTAAAAACCCTAATTGGACAAGAATAAGCCTAGGGAGGACGAAAATAACCTAATTGATCATCCAATGACACAAACACACCTATTGGATGCACAAGATTGGTTAAAAACCCTAATTGGACAAGAATATGCCTAGGGAGGACGAAAATGACCTAATTGATCATCCAATGACACAAACACACCTATTGGATGCACAAGATTGGTTAAATACCATAATTGGACAAGAATAAGCCTAGGGAGGACGAAAATGACCTAATTGATCATCCAATGACACAAACACACCTATTGGATGCACAAGATTGGTTAAAAACCCTAATTGGACAAGAATATGCCTAGGGAGGACGAAAATGACCTAAATATTAATTCAATGACACAAACAAAGTTATTGGATGCAAAGATTGGTTAAAAACCCTAATTGGACAAGAATAAGCCTAGGGAGGACGAAAATGACCTAATTGATCATCCAATGACACAAACACACCTATTGGATGCACAAGATTGGTTAAAAACCCTAATTGGACAAGAATAAGCCTAGGGAGGACGAAAATGACCTAATTGATCATCCAATGACACAAACACACCTATTGGATGCACAAGATTGGTTAAAAACCCTAATTGGACAAGAATATGCCTAGGGAGGACGAAAATGACCTAAATATTAATTCAATGACACAAACAAAGTTATTGGATGCACAAGATTGATTAAAAACCCTAATTTGACAAGAATAAGTGTAGGTAGGATGAAAATGACCTAATTGATCATCCAATGACACAAACACACCTATTGGATGCACAAGATTGGTTAAAAACCCTAATTGGACAAGAATAAGCCTAGGGAGGACGAAAATGACCTAATTGATCATCCAATGACACAAACACACCTATTGGATGCACAAGATTGGTTAAAAACCCTAATTGGACAAGAATAAGCCTAGGGAGGACAACAATGACCTAATTGATCATCCAATGACACAAACACACCTATTGGATGCACAAGAATGGTTAAAAACCCTAATTGGACAAGAATAAGCCTAGGGAGGACGAAAATGACCTAATTGATCATCCAATGACACAAACACACCTATTGGATGCACAAGATTGGTTAAAAACCCTAATTGGACAAGAATAAGCCTAGGGAGGACGAAAATGACCTAATTGATCATCCAATGACACAAACACACCTATTGGATGCACAAGATTGGTTAAAAACCCTAATTGGACAAGAATATGCCTAGGGAGGACGAAAATGACCTAAATGTTAATCCAATGACACAACTCAACTTATTGGATGCACAAGATTGGTTAAAAACCCTAATTGGCAGAGAGTAAGCCTATGGAGGTCGAAAATGACCAAATTGATCATCCAATGACACAAACACACCTATTGGATGCACAAGATTGGTTAAAAACCCTAATTGGGCAAGAATTAGCCTAGGGAGGACGAAAATAACCTAATTGATCATCCAATGACACAAACACATCTATTGGATGCACAAGATTGGTTAAAAACCCTAATTGGACAAGAATATGCCTAGGGAGGACGAAAATGACCTAAATGTTAATCCAATGACACAACTCAACTTATTGGATGCACAAGATTGGTTAAAAACCCTAATTTGACAAGAATATGCCTAGGGAGGACGAAAATGACCTAATTGATCATCCAATGACACAAATGAACTTATTGGATGCACCAGATTAGTTAAAAACCCTAATTGGACAAGAATAAACCTAGGGAGGACAAAAATAACCTAATTGATTATCCAATGACACAAACACACCTATTGGATGCACAAGATTGGTCTAAAACTCTAATTGGACAAGAATATGCCTAGGGAGGACGAAAATGACCTAAATGTTAATCCAATGACACAACTCAACTTATTGGATGCACAAGATTGGTAAAAAAACCTTAATTGGGCAAGAATAAGCCTAGGGAGGACGAAAATGACCTAATTGATTATCCAATGACACAAACACACCTATTGGATGCACAAGATTGGTTAAAAACCCTAATTGGACAAGAATAAGCCTAGGGAGGACGAAAATGACCTAAATGTTAATCCAATGACACAACTCAACTTATTGGATGCACAAAATTGGTTAAAAACCCTAATTGGACAGGAATATGCCTAGGGAGGACGAAAATGACCTAATTGATCATCCAATGACACAAACACACCTATTGGATGCACAAGATTGGTTAAAAACCCTAATTGGACAAGAATAAGCCTAGGGAGGACGAAAAGGACTTAATCGATCATCCAATGACACAAACACACCTATTGGATGCACAAGATTGGTTAAAAACCCTAATTGGACAAGAATAAGCCTAGGGAGGACGAAAATGACCTAATTGATCATCCAATGACACAAACACACCTATTGGATGCACAAGATTGGTTAAAAACCTAATTGGACAAGAATAAGCCTTGGGAGGACGAAAATGACCTAATTGATCATCCAATGACACAAACACACCTATTGGATGCACAAGATTGGTTAAAAACCCTAATTGGACAAGAATAAGCCTAGGGAGGACGAAAATGACCTAATTGATCATCCAATGACACAAACACACCTATTGGATGCACAAGATTGGTTAAAAATCCTAATTGGGTAAGAATAAGCCTAGGGAGGACGAAAATGACCTAATTGATCATCCAATGACACAAACACACCTATTGGATGCACAAGATTGGTTAAAAACCCTAATTGGACAAGAATATGCCTAGGGAGGACGAAAATGACCTAAATGTTAATCCAATGACACACCTCAACTTATTGGATGCACAAGATTGGTTAAAAACCCTAATTGGACAAGAATATGCCTAGGGAGGACGAAAATGACCTAATTGATCATCCAATGACACAAACACACCTATTGGATGCACAAGATTGGTTAAAAACAATAATTGGACAAGAATATGCCTAGGGAGGACGAAAATGACCTAATTGATCATCCAATGACACAAACACACCTATTGGATGCACAAGATTGGTTAAAAACCCTAATTGGACAAGAATATGCCTAGGGAGGAAGAAAATGGCCTAATTGATCATCCAATGACACAAACACACCTATTGGATGCACAAGATTGGTTAAAAACCCTAATCGGACAAGAATATGCCTAGGTAGGACGAAAATGACCTAATTGATCATGCAATGACACAAACACACCTATTGGATGCACAAGATTGGTTAAAAACCCTAATTGGACAAGAATAAGCCTAGGGAGGACGAAAATGACCTAATTGATCATCCAATGACACAAACACACCTATTGGATGCACAAGATTGGTTAAAAACCCTAATTGGACAAGAATATGCCTAGGGAGGACGAAAATGACCTAAATGTTAATCTAATGACACAAATGAACTTATTAAATGTACAAGATTGGTTAAAAACCCTAATTGGACAAGAATAAGCCTAGGGAGGACGAAAATGACCTAAATGTTAATCCAATGACACAACTCAACTTATTGGATGCACAAGATTGGTTAAAAACCCTAATTGGACAAGAATAAGCATAGGGAGGACAAAAATAACCTAATTGATCATCCAATGACACAAACACACCTATTAGACACAAGATTGGTTAAAAACCCTAATTGGACAAGAATAACCCTAGGGACGACGAAAATGACCTAATTGATCATCCAATGACACAAATATACCAATTGGATGCACAAGATTCGTTAAAAACCCTAATTGGACAAGAATATGCCTAGGGAGGACGAAAATGACCTAATTGATCATCCAATGACACAAACACACCTATTGGATGCACAGGATTGGTTAAAAACCCTAATTGGACAAGAATATGCCTAGGGAGGACGAAAATGACGTAAATGTTAATCCAATGACACAACTCAACTTATTGGATGCACAAGATTGGTTAAAAACCCTAATTTGACAAGAATATGCCTAGGGACGACGAAAATGACCTAATTGATCATCCAATGACACAAATGAACTTATTGGATGCACAAGATTAGTTAAAAACCCTAATTGGACAAGAATAAACCTAGGGAGGACGAAAATAACCTAATTGATCATCCAATGACACAAACACACCTATTGGATGCACAAGATTGGTCTAAAACTCTAATTGGACAAGAATATGCCTAGGGAGGACGAAAATGACCTAAATGTTAATCCAATGACACAAATGAACTTATTGTATGCACAAGATTGGTTAAAAACCCTAATCGGACAAAATAAGCCTAGGGAGGACGAAAATGACCTTAATGTTAATCCAATGACACAACTCAACTTATTGGATGCACAAGATTGGTAAAAAACCTTAATTGGGCAAGAATAAGCCTAGGGAGGACGAAAATGCCTAATTGATTATCCAATGACACAAACACACCTATTGGATGCACAAGATTGGTTAAAAACCCTAATTGGACAAGAATAAGCCTAGGGAGGACGAAAATTACCTAAATGTTAATCCAATGACACAACTCAACTTATTGGATGCACAAGATTGGTTAAAAACCCTAATTGGACAAGAATAAGCCTAGGGAGGACGAAAATAACCTAATTGATCATCCAATGACACAAACACACCTATTGGATGCACAAGATTGGTTAAAAACCCTAATTGGACAAGAATATGCCTAGGGAGGACGAAAATGACCTAATTGATCATCCAATGACACAAACACACCTATTGGATGCACAATATTGGTTAAAAACCCTAATTGGACAAGAATATGCCTAGGGAGAACGAAAATCACCTAATTGATCATCAAATGACACAAACACACCTATTGGATGCACAAGATTGGTTAAAAACCCTAATTGGAAAAGAATAAGCCTAGGGAGGACGAAAATGACCTAATTGATCATCCAATGACACAAACACACCTATTGGATGCACAAGATTGGTTAAAAACCCTAATTGGACAAGAATATGCCTAGGGAGGACGAAAATGACCTAAATATTAATTCAATGACACAAACAAAGTTATTGGATGCACAAGATTGGTTAAAAACCCTAATTGGCAGAGAGTAAGCCTATGGAGGTCGAAAATGACCAAATTGATCATCCAATGACACAAACACACCTATTGGATGCACAAGATTGGTTAAAAACCCTAATTGGGCAAGAATTAGCCTAGGGAGGACGAAAATAACCTAATTGATCATCCAATGACACAAACACATCTATTGGATGCACAAGATTGGTTAAAAACCCTAATTGGACAAGAATATGCCTAGGGAGGACGAAAATGACCTAAATGTTAATCCAATGACACAACTCAACTTATTGGATGCACAAGATTGGTTAAAAACCCTAATTTGACAAGAATATGCCTAGGGAGGACGAAAATGACCTAATTGATCATCCAATGACACAAATGAACTTATTGGATGCACCAGATTAGTTAAAAACCCTAATTGGACAAGAATAAACCTAGGGAGGACAAAAATAACCTAATTGATTATCCAATGACACAAACACACCTATTGGATGCACAAGATTGGTCTAAAACTCTAATTGGACAAGAATATGCCTAGGGAGGACGAAAATGACCTAAATGTTAATCCAATGACACAACTCAACTTATTGGATGCACAAGATTGGTAAAAAAACCTTAATTGGGCAAGAATAAGCCTAGGGAGGACGAAAATGACCTAATTGATTATCCAATGACACAAACACACCTATTGGATGCACAAGATTGGTTAAAAACCCTAATTGGACAAGAATAAGCCTAGGGAGGACGAAAATGACCTAAATGTTAATCCAATGACACAACTAAACTTATTGGATGCACAAGATTGGTTAAAAACCCTAATTGGACAAGAATAAGCATAGGGAGGACGAAAATGACCTAATTGATCATCCAATGACACAAACACACCTATTGGATGCACAAGATTGGTTAAAAACCCTAATTGGACAAGAATATGCCTAGGGAGGACGAAAATGACCTAATTGATCATCCAATGACACAAACACACCTATTGGATGCACAAGATTGATTAAAAACCCTAATTGGCCAAGAATATGCCTAGGGAGAACGAAAATGACCTAAATTGATCATCCAATGACACAAACACACCTATTGTTTGCACAAGATTGGTTAAAAACCCTAATTGGACAAGAATATGCCTAGGGAGAACGAAAATGACCTAAATGTTAATCCAATGACACAAATGAACTTATTGGATGCACAAGATTGGTTAAATACCCTAATTGGACAAGAATAAGCCTAGGGAGGACGAAAATGACCTAATTGATCATCCAATGACACAAACACACCTATTGGATGCACAAGATTGATTAAAAACCCTAATTGGACAAGAATAAGCCTAAGGAGGACGAAAATGACCTAATTGATAATCCAATGACACAAACACACCTATTGGATGCACAAGATTGGTTAAAAACCCTAATTGGACAAGAATAAGCCTATGGAGGACGAAAATGACCTAATTGATCATCCAATGACACAAACACACCTATTGGATGCACAAGATTGGTAAAAAAACCCTAATTGGACAAGAATAAGCCTAGGGATGACGAAAATGACCTAAATGTTAATCCAATGACACAAACACACCTTTTGGATGCACAAGATTGGTTAAAAACCCTAATTGGACAAGAATAAGCCTAGGGAGGACGAAAATAACCTAATTGATCATCCAATGACACAAACACACCTATTGGATGCACAAGATTGGTTAAAAACCCTAATTGGACAAGAATATGCCTAGGGATGACGAAAATGACCTAAATGTTAATCCAATGACACAAATGAACTTATTGGATGCACAAGATTGGTTAAAAACCCTAACTGGACAAGAATAAGCCTAGGGAGGACGAAAATGACCTAAATGTTAATCCAATGACACTACTCAACTTATTGGATGCACAAGATTGGTTAAAAACCCTAATTGGACAAGAATAAGCCTAGGGAGGACGAAAATGACCTAAATGTTAATCCAATGACACAACTCAACTTATTGGATGCACAAGATTGGTTAAAAACCCTAATTGGACAAGAATAAGCCTATGGAGGACGAAAATGACCTAATTGATTATCCAATGACACAAACATACCTATTGGATGCACAAGATTGGTTAAAAACCCTAATTGGACAAGAATAAGCCTAGGGAGGACGAAAATGACCTAATTGATCATCCAATGACACAAACACACCTATTGGATGCACAAGATTGGTTAAAAACCCTAATTGGACAAGAATATGCCTAGGGAGGACGAAAATGACCTAATTGATCATCCAATGACACAAACACACCTATTGGATGCACAAGATTGGTTAAAAACCCTAATTGGACAAGAATATGCATAGGGAAGACGAATATGACCTAAATGTTAATCCAATAACACAAATGAACTTATTGGATGCACAAGATTGGTTAAAAACCCTAATTGGACAAGAATAAGCCTAGGGAGAACGAAAATGACCTAAATGTTAATCCAATGACACAACTCAACTTATTGGATGCACAAGATTGGTTAAAAACCCTAATTGGACAAGAATAAGCCTAGGGAGGACGAAAATAACCTAATTGATCATCCAATGACACAAACACACCTATTGGATGCACAAGATTGGTTAAAAACCCTAATTGGACAAGAATATGCCTAGGGAGGACGAAAATGACCTAATTGATCATCCAATGACACAAACACACCTATTGGATGCACAAGAATGGTCTAAAACTCTAATTGGACAAGAATATGCCTAGGGAGGACGAAAATAACCTAATTGATCATCCAATGACACAAACACACCTATTGGATGCACAAGATTGGTTAAAAACCCTAATTGGACAAGAATAAGCCTAGGGAGGATGAAAATAACCTAATTGATCATCCAATGACACAAACACACCTATTGGATGCACAAGATTGGTTAAAAACCCTAATTGGACAAGAATATGCCTAGGGAGGACAAAAATGACCTAAATGTTAATCCAATGACACAAGTGAACTTATTGGATGCACAAGATTGGTTAAAAACCCTAATTGGACAAGAATAAGCCTAGGGAGGACGAAAATGACCTAAATGTTAATCCAATGACACAACTCAACTTATTGGATGCACAAGATTGGTTAAAAACCCTAATTGGACAAGAATAAGCCTAGGAAGGACGAAAATGACCTAATTGATCATCCAATGACACACACACACCTATTGGATGCACAAGGTTGGTTAAAAACCCTAATTAGACAAGAGTATGCCTAAGGAGGACGAAAATGACCTAAATATTAATTCAATGACACAAACAAACTTATCGGATGCACAAGATTGGTTAAAAACCCTAATTGGACAAGAATATGCCTAGGGAGGACGAAAATGACCTAATTGATCATCCAATGACACAAACACACCTATTGGATGCACCAGATTGGTTAAAAACCCTAATTGGACAGGAATATGCCTAGGGAGGACGAAAATGACCTAATTGATCATCCAATGACACAAACATACCTATTGGATGCACAAGATTGGTTAAAAACCCTAATTGGACAAGAATATGCCTAGGGAGGACGAAAATGACCTAAATGTTAATCCAATGACACAAATGAACTTATTGGATGTACGAGATTAGTTAAAAACCCTAATTGGACAAGAATAAGCCTAGGGAGGACGAAAATGACCTAATTGATCATCCAATGACACAAACACACCTATTGGATGCACAAGATTGGTGAAAAACCCTAATTGGACAAGAATATGCCGAGGGAGGACGAAAATAACCTAATTGATCATCCAATGACACAAACACACCTATTGGATGCACAACATTGGTTAAAAACCCTAATTGCACAAGAATATGCCTAGGGAGGACGAAAATGACATAAATGTTAATCCAATGACACAAATGAACTTATTGGATGCACAAGATTGGTTAAAAACCCTAATTGGACAAGAATAAGCCTAGGGAGGACGAAAATGACCTAAATGTTAATCCAATGACACAACTCAACTTATTGGATGCACAAGATTGGTTAAAAACCCTAATTGGACAAGAATAGGCCTATGGAGGACGAAAATGACCTAATTGATCATCCAATGACACAAACACACCTATTGGATGCACAAGATTGGTTAAAAACCCTAATTGGAAAAGAATAAGCCTAGGGATGACGAAAATGACCTAAATGTTAAACCAATGACACAACTCAACTTATTGGATGCACAAGATTGGTTAAAAACCCTAATTGGACAAGAATAACCCTAGGGAGGACCAAAATGACCTAATTGATCATCCAATGACACAAACACACCTATTGGATGCACAAGATTGGTTAAAAACCCTAATTGGACAAGAATATGCCTAGGGAGGACGAAAATGACCTAAATATTAATTCAATGACACAAACAAACTTATCGGATGCACAAGATTGGTTAAAAACCCTAATTGGACAAGAATAAGCCTAGGGACGACAAAAATGACCTAATTGATCATCCAATGACACAAACACACCTATTAGATGCACAAGATTGGTTAAAAACCCTAATTGGACAAGAATAAGCCTAGGGAGGAAGAAAATGACCTAATTGATCATCCAATGACACAAACACACCTATTGGATGCACAAGATTGGTTAAAAACCCTAATTGGACAAGAATAAGCCTAGGGAGGACGAAAATAACCTAAATGTTAATCCAATGACACAACTCAACTTATTGGATGCACAAGATTGGTTAAAAACCCTAATTGGACAAGAATAAGCCTAGGTAGGACGAAAATGACCTAATTGATCATCCAATGACACAAACACACCAATTGGATGCACAAGATTCGTTAAAAACCCTAATTGGACAAGAATATGCCTAAGGAGGACGAAAATGACCTAATTGATCATCCAATGACTCAAACACAGCTATTGGATGCACAAGATTGGTTAAAAACCCTAATTGGACAAGAATATGCCTAGGGAGGACGAAAATGACCTAAATGTTAATCCAATGACACAACTCAACTTATTGGATGCACAAGATTTGTTAAAAACCCTAATTGGACAAGAATAAGCCTAGGGAGGACGAAAATGACCTAATTGATCATCCAATGACACAAACACACCTATTGGATGCACAAGATTGGTTAAAAACCCTAATTGGACAAGAAAAAGCTTAGGGAGGACGAAAATGACCTAAATGTTAATCCAATGACACCACTCAACTTATTGGATGCACAAGATTGGTTAAAAACCCTAATTGGACAAGAATACGCCTACGGAGGACGAAAATGACCTAATTGATCATCCAATGACACAAACACACCTATTGGATGCACAAGATTGGTTAAAAACCCTAATTGGACAAGAATATGCCTAGGGAGGACGAAAATGACCTAAATGTTAATCCAATGACACAAATGAACTTATTGGATGCACAAGATTGGTTTAAAACCCTAATTGGACAAGAATAAGCCTAGGGACGACGAAAATAACCTAATTGATCATCCAATGACACAAACATACCAATTGGATGCACAAGATTGGTTAAAAACCCTAATTGGACAAGAATATGCCTAGGGAGGACGAAAATGACCTAAATATTAATTCAATGACACAAACAAACTTATCGGATGCACAAGATTAGTTAAAAACCCTAATTGGACAAGAATAAGCCTAGGGAGGACGAATATGACCTATTTGATCATCCAATGACACAAACACACCTATTGGATGCACAAGATTGGTTAAAAACCCTAATTGGACAAGAATATGCCTAGGGAGGACGAAAATGACCTAATTGATCATCCAATGACACAAACACACCTATTGGATGCACAAGTTTGGTTAAAAACCCTAATTGGACAAGAATAAGCATAGGGAGGACGAAAATGACCTAATTGATCATCCAATGACACAAACACACCAATTGGATGCACAAGATTGGTTAAAAACCCTAATTGGACAAGAATATGCCTAGGGAGGACGAAAATGACCTAAATATTAATTCAACGACACAAACAAACTTATCGGATGCACAAGATTTGTTAAAAACCCTAATTAGACAAGAATAAGCCTAGGGAGGACGAAAATGACCTAATTGATCATCCAATGACACAAACACACCTATTGGATGCACAAGATTGGTTAAAAACCCTAATTGGACAAGAATATGCCTAGGGAGGACGAAAATGACCTAAATATTAATTCAATGACACGAACAAACTTATCGGATGCACAAGATTGGTTAAAAACCCTAATTGGACAAGAATAAGCCTAGGGACGACGAAAATGACCTAAATGTTAATCCAATGACACAAATGAACTTATTGGATGCACAAGATTGGTTAAAAACCCTAATTGGACAAGAATAAGCCTAGGGAGGACGAAAATGACCTAAATGTTAATCCAATGACACAACTCAACTTATTGGATGCACAAGATTGGTTAAAAACCCTAATTGGACAAGAATAAGCCTAGGGAGGACGAAAATGACCAAATTGTTCATCCAATGACAAAAACACACCAATTGGATGCACAAGATTCGTTAAAAACCCTAATTGGACAAGAATATGCCTAGGGAGGACGAAAATGACCTAATTGATCATCCAATGACTCAAACACACCTATTGGATGCACAAGATTGGTTAAAAATCCTAATTGGACAAGAATATGTCTAGGGAGGACGAAAATGACCTAATTGATCATCCATTGCCACAAACACACCTAATGGATGCACAAGATTGGTTAAAAACCCTAATTGGACAAGAATATGCCTAGGGAGGACGAAAATGACCTAATTGGTCATCCAATGACACAAACACACCTATTGGATGCACAAGATTGGTTAAAAACCCTAATTGGACAAGAATAAGCCTAGGGAGGACGAAAATAACCTAATTGATCATCCAATGACACAAACACACCTATTGGATGCACAAGATTGGTTAAAAACCCTAATTGGACAAGAAAAAGCTTAGGGAGGACGAAAATGACCTAAATGTTAATCCAATGACACCACTCAACTTATTGGATACACAAGATTGGTTAAAAACCATAATTGGACAAGAATAAGCCTAGGGAGGACGAAAATGACCTAAATGTTAATCCAATGACACAACTCAACTTATTGGATGCACAAGATTGGTTAAAAACCCTAATTGGACAAGAATAAGCCTAGGGAGGACGAAAATGACCTAATTGATCATCCAATGACACAAACACACCTATTGGATGCACAAGATTGGTTAAAAACCCTAATTGGACAAGAATATGCCTAGGAAGGACGAAAATGACCTAAATATTAATTAAATGACAGAAACAAACTTATCGGATGCACAAGATTGGTTAAAAACCCTAATTGGACAAGAATAAGCCTAGGGACGACGAAAATGACCTAATTGATCATCCAATGACACAAACACACCTATTAGATGCACAAGATTGGTTAAAAACCTTAATTGGACAAGAATAAGCCTAGGGAGGACGAAAATGACCTAATTGATCATCCAATGACACAAACACACCTATTGGATGCACAAGATTGGTTAAAAACCCTAATTGGACAAGAATATGCCTAGGGAGGACGAAAATGACCTAATTGATCATCCAATGACACAAATGAACTTATTTGATGCACAAGATTAGTTAAAAACCCTAATTGATCATCCAATGACACAAACACACCTATTGGATGCACAAGATTGGTTAAAAACCCTAATTGGACAAGAATAAGCCTAGGGAGAACGAAAATGACCTAAATGTTAATCCAATGACACAACTCAACTTATTGGATGCACAAGATTGGTTAAAAACCCTAATTGGACAAGAATCAGCCTACGGAGGACGAAAATGACCTAATTGATCATCCAATGACACAAACACACCTATTGGATGCACAAGATTGGTTAAAAACCCTAATTGGACAAGAATAAGCCTAGGGAGGACGAAAATGACCTAATTGATCATCCAATGACACAAAGGAACTTATTGGATGCACAAGATTTGTTAAAAACCCTAATTGGACAAGAATAAGCCTAGGGAGGACGAAAATGACCTAATTGATCATCCAATGACACAAACACACCTATTGGATGCACAAGATTGGTTAAAAACCCTAATTGGACAAGAATATGCCTAGGGAGGACGAAAATGACCTAAATATTAATTCAATGACACAAACAAAGTTATTGGATGCACAAGAATGGTTGAAAACCCTAATTGGACAAGAATAAGCCTAGGGAGGACGTAAATGACCTAATTGATCATCCAATGACACAAACACACCTATTGGATGCACAAGATTGGTTAAAAACCCTAATTGGACAAGAATATGCCTAGGGAGGACGAAAATGACCTAAATATTAATTCAATGACACAAACAAAGTTATTGGATGCACAAGATTGGTTAAAAACCCTAATTGGACAAGAATATGCCTAGGGAGGACAAAAATGACCTAAATGTTAATCCAATGACACAAATGAACTTATTGGATGCACAACATTGGTTAAAAACCCTAATTGGACAAGAGTAAGCCTAGGAAGGACGAAAATGACCTAATTGATCATCCAATGACACAAACACACCTATTGGATGCACAAGATTGGTTAAAAACCCTAATTGGACAAGAATATGCCTAGGGAGGACGAAAATGACCTAAATATTAATTCAATGACACAAACATAGTTATTGGATGCACAAGATTGATTAAAAACCCTAATTTGACAAGAATAAGTCTAGGTAGGACGAAAATGACCTAATTGATTATCCAATGACACAAACACACCTATTGGATGCACAAGATTGGTTAAAAACCCTAATTGGACAAGAATAAGCCTAGGGAGGACGAAAACGACCTAATTGATCATCCAATGACACAAACACACCTATTGGATGCACAAGATTGGTTAAAAACCCTAATTGGACAAGAATAAGCCTAGGGAGGACGAAAATGACCTAATTGATCATCCAATGACACAAACACACCTATTGGTTGCACAAGATTGGTTAAAAACCCTAATTGGACAAGAATATGCCTAGGGAGGACGAAAATGACCTAAATGTTAATCCAATGACACAAATGAACTTATTGGATGCACAACATTGGTTAAAAACCCTAATTGGACAAGAATAAGCCTAGGGGGTACGAAAATGACCTAAATATTAATCCAATGAAACAACTCAACTTATTGGATGCACAAGATTGGTTAAAAACCCTAATTGGACAAGAATAAGCCTAGGGAGGACGAAAATGACCTAATTGATCATCCAATGACACAAACACACCTATTGGATGCACAAGATTGGTTAAAAACCCTAATTGGACAAGAATAAGCCTAGGGAGGCAAAAATGACCTAAATGTTAATCCAATGACACAACTCAACTTATTGGATGCACAGGATTTGTTAAAAACCCTAATTGGACAAAAATAAGCCTAGGGAGGACGAAAATAACCTAATTGATCATCCAATGACACAAACACACCTATTGGATGCACAAGATTGGTTAAAAACCCTAATTGGACAAGAATATGCCTAGGGAGGACGAAAATGACCTAATTGATCATCCAATGACACAAACACACCTATTGGATGCACAAGATTGGTTAAAAACCCTAATTGGACAAGAATAAGCCTAGGGAGGACAAAAATGACGTAATTGATCATCCATTGCCACAAACACACCTATTGGATGCACAAGATTGGTTAAAAACCCTAATTGGACAAGAATATGCCTAGGGAGGACGAAAATGACCTAATTGGTCATCCAATGACACAAACACACCTATTGGATGCATAAGATTGGTTACAAACCCTAATTGGACAAGAATAAGCCTAGGGAGGACGAAAATAACCTAATTGATCATCCAATGACACAAACACACCTATTGGATGCACAAGATTGGTTAAAAACCCTAATTGGACAAGAATATGCCTAGGGAGGACGAAAATGACCTAATTGATCATCCAATGACACAAACACACCTATTGGATGCACAAGATTGGTTAAAAACCCTAATTGGACAAGAATATGCCTAGGGAGGACGGATATGACCTAAATGTTAATCCAATGACACAAATGAACTTATTGGATGCTCAAGATTGGTTAAAAACCCTAATTGGACAAGAATATGCCTAGGGAGGACTAAAATGACCTAATTGATCATCCAATGACACAAACACACCTATTGGATGCACAAGATTGGTTAAAAACCCTAATTGGACAAGAATATGCCTAGGGAGGACGAAAATGACCTAATTGATCATCCAATGACACAAACACACCTATTGGATGCACAAGATTGGTTAAAAACCCTAATTGGACAAGAATATGCCTAGGGAGGATGAAAATGACCTAAATATTAATTCAATGACACAACTCAACTTATTGGATGCACAAGATTGGTTAATAACCCTAATTGGATAAGAATATGCCTAGGGAGGACGAAAATGAGTTAAATGTTAATCCAATGACACAAATGAACTTATTGGATGCACAAGATTGGTTAAAAACCCTAATTTGATAAGAATAAGCCTAGGGAGGATGGAAATGACCTAAATGTTAATCCAATGACACAACTCAACTTATTGGATGCACAAGATTGGTTAAAAACCCTAATTGGACAAGAATAAGCCTATGGAGGACGAAAATGACCTAATTGATCATCCAATGACACAAACACACCTATTGGATGCACAAGATTGGTTAAAAACCCTAATTGGACAAGAATAAGCCTAGGGAGGACGAAAATGACCTAAATGTTAATCCAATGACACAACTCAACTTGTTGGATGCACAAGATTGGTTAAAAACCCTAATTGGACAAGAATAAGCCTAGGGAGGACGAAAATAACCTAATTGATCATCCAATGACACAAACACACCTATTGGATGCACAAGATTGGTTAAAAACCCTAATTGGACAAGAATATGCCTAGGGAGGACGAAAATGACCTAAATGTTAATCCAATGACACAAATGAACTTATTGGATGCACAAGATTGGTTAAAAACCCTAATTGGATAAGAATATGCCTAGGGAGGACGAAAATGACCTAAATGTTAATCCAATGACACAAATGAACTTATTGGATGCACAAGATTGGTTAAAAACCCAAATTGGACAAGAATAAGCCTAGGGAGGACGAAAATAACCTAATTGATCATCCAATGACACAAACACACCTATTGGATGCACAAGATTGGTTAAAAACCCTAATTGGACAAGAATATGCCTAGGGAGGACGAAAATGACCTAAATGTTAATCCAATGACACAAATGAACTTATTGGATGCACAAGATTGGTTAAAAACCCTAATTGGATAAGAATAAGCCTAGGGAGGATGGAAATGACCTAAATGTTAATCCAATGACATAACTCAACTTATTGGATGCACAAGATTGGTTAAAAACCCTAATTGGACAAGAATAAGCCTAGGGAGTACGAAAATGACCTAATTGATCATCCAATGACATAAACACACCTATTGGATGCACAAGATTGGTTAAAAACCCTAATTGGACAAGAATATGCCTAGGGAGGACGAAAATGACCTAAATATTAATTCAATGACACAAACAAAGTTATTGGATGCACAAGATTGGTTAAATACCCTAATTTGACAAGAATAAGTCAAGGGAGGACGAAAATGACCTAATTGATCATCCAATGACACAAACACACCTATTGGATGCACAAGATTGGTTAAAAACCCTAATTGGACAAGAATATGCCTAGGGAGGACGAAAATGACCTAAATATTAATTCAATGACACAAACAAAGTTATTGGATGCACAAGATTCATTAAAAACCCTAAATTGACAAGAATAAGTCTAGGTAGGATGAAAATGACCTAATTGATCATCCAATGACACAAACACACCTATTGGATGCACAAGATTGGTTAAAAACCCTAATTGGACAAGAATAAGCCTAGGGAGGACGAAAATGACCTAATTGATCATCCAAAGACACAAATGAACTTATTGGATGCACAAGATTTGTTAAAAACCCTAATTGGAAAAGAATAAGCCTAGGGAGGACGAAAATGACCTAATTGATCATCCAATGACACAAACACACCTATTGGATGCACAAGATTGGTTAAAAACCCTAATTGGACAAGAATATGCCTAGGGAGGACGAAAATGACCTAAATATTAATTCAATGACACAAACAAAGTTATTGGATGCACAAGATTGGTTAAAAACCCTAATTGGACAAGAATATGCCTAGGGAGGACGAAAATGACCTAATTGATCATCCATTGACACAAACACACCTATTGAATGCACAAGATTGGTTAAAAACCCTAATTGGACAAGAATAAGCCTAGGGAGGACGAAAATGACCTAATTGATCATCCAATGACACAAACACACCTATTGGATGCACAAGATTGGTAAAAAAACCCTAGTTGGACAATAATAAGCCTAGGGAGGACGAAAATAACCTTATTGATCATCCAATGACACAAATGAACTTATTGGATGCACAAGATCGGTTAAAAACCCTAGTTGGACAAGAATATGCCTAGTGAGGACGAAAATGACCTAATTGATCATCCAAAGACACAAACACACCTATTGGATGCATAAGATTGGTTAAAAACCCTAATTGGAGAAGAATAAGCCTAGGAAGGACGAAAATGACCTAATTGATCATCCAATGACACAAACACACCTATTGGATGCACAAGATTGGTTAAAAACCCTAATTGGACAAGAATATGCCTAAGGAGGACGAAAATGACCTAATTGATCATCCAATGACACAAACACACCTATTGGATGCACAAGATTGGTTAAAAACCCTAATTGGACAAGAATAAGCCTAGGGAGGACGAAAATAACCTAATTGATCATCCAATGACACAAACACACCTATTGGATGCACAAGATTGGTTAAAAACCCTAATTGGACAAGAATATGCCTAGGGATGACGAAAATGACCTAATTGGTCATCCAATGACACAAACACACCTATTGGATGCACAAGATTGGTTAAAAACCCTAATTGGACAAGAATAAGCCTAGGGAGGACGAAAATGACCTAAATGTTAATCCAATGACACAACTCAACTTATTGGATGCACAAGATTGGTTAAAAACCCTAATTGGACAAGAATAAGACTATGGAGGACGAAAATGACCTAATTGGACAAGAATAAGCCTAGGGAAGACGAAAATGACCTAATTGATCATCCAATGACATAAACACACCTATTGGATGCACAAGATTGGTTAAAAACCCTAATTGGACCAGAATAAGCCTAGGGAGGACGAAAATGACATAATGTTAATCCAGTGACACAAATGAACTTATTGGATGCACAAGATTGGTTAAAAACCCTAATTGGACAAGAATAAGCCTAGGGAAGACGAAAATGACCTAATTGATCATCCATTGACACAAACACCCCTATTGGATGCACAAGATTGGTTAAAAACCCTAATTGGACAAGAATAAGCCTAGGGAGGACGAAAATGACCTAATTGATCATCCATTGCCACAAACACACCTATTGGATGCACAAGATTGGTTAAAAACCCTAATTGGACAAGAATATGCCAAGGGAGGACGAAAATGACCTAAATATTAATTCAATGAAACAATCAAAGTTATTGGATGCACAAGATTGGTTAAAAACCCTAATTGGACAAGAATAAGCCTAGGGAGGACGAAAATAACCTAATTGATCATCCAATGACACAAACACACCTATTGGATGCACAAGATTGGTTAAAAACCCTAATTGGACAAGAATATGCCTAGGGAGGACGAAAATGACCTAATTGATCATCAAATGACACAAACACACCTATTGGAAGCACAAGATTGGTTAAAAACCCTAATTGGATAAGAATATGCCTAGGAAGGACGAAAATGACCTAAATGTTAATCCAATGACACAAATGAACGTATTGGATGCAAAAGATTGGTTAAAAACCCTAATTGGACAAGAATAATCCTAGGGAGGGCGAAAATGACCTAATTGATCATCCAATGACACAAACACACCTATTGGATGCACAAGATTGGTTAAAAACCCTAATTGGACAAGAATATGCCTAGGGAGGACGAAAATGACCTAAATATTAATTCAATGACACAAACAAAGTTATTGGATGCACAAGATTGGTTAAAAACCCTAATTGGACAAGAACAAGCCTAGGGAGGAAATAAATGACCTAATTGATCATCCAATGACACAAACACACCTATTGGATGCACAAGATTGGTTAAAAACCCTAATTGGAAAAGAATAAGCCTAGGGAGGACGAAAATGACCTAATTGATCATCCAATGACACAAACACACCTGTTGGATGCACAAGATTGGTTAAAAACCCTAATTGGACAAGAATATGCCTAGGAAAGACGAAAATGACCTAAATATTAATTCAATGACACAAAAAAAGTTATTGGATGCACAAGATTGGTTAAAAACCCTAATTGGACAAGAACAAGCCTAGGGAGGACATAAATGACCTAATTGATCATCCAATGACACAAACACACCTATTGGATGCACAAGATTGGTTAAAAACCCTAATTGGACAAGAATAAGCCTAGGGAGGACGAAAATGACCTAAATTTTAATCCAATGACACAACTCAACTTATTGGATGCACAAGATTGGTTAAAAACCCTAATTGGGCTAGAATAAGCCTAGGGAGGACGAAAATGACCTAATTGATCATCCAATGACACAAACACACCTATTGGATGCACAAGATTGGTTAAAAACCCTAATTGGGCAAGAATTAGCCTAGGGAGGACGAAAATAACCTAATTGATCATCCAATGTCACAAACACACCTATTGGATGCACAAGATTGGTTAAAAACCCTAATTGGGCAAGAATTAGCCTAGGGAGGACGAAAATAACCTAATTGATCATCCAATGTCACAAACACACCTATTGGATGCACAAGATTGGTTAAAAACCCTAATTGGACAAGAATATGCCTAGGGAGGACGAAAATGACCTAAATGTTAATCCAATGACACAACTCAACTTATTGGATGCATAAGATTGGTTAAAAACCCTAATTTGGCAAGAATATGCCTAGGGAGGACGAAAATGACCTAATTGATCATCCAATGACACAAATGAACTTATTGGATGCACAAGATTAGTTAAAAACCCTAATTGGACAAGAATAAGCCTAAGGAGGACGAAAATAACCTAATTGATCATCCACTGACACAAACACACCTATTGGATGCACAAGATTGGTCTAAAACTATAATTGGACAAGAATATGCCTAGGGAGGACGAAAATGACCTAAATGTTAATCCAATGACACAAATGAACTTATTGGATGCACAAGATTGGTTAAAAACCCTAATCGGACAAAATAAGCCTAGGGAGGACGAAAATGACCTAAATGTTAATCCAATGACACAACTCAACATATTGGAAGCACAAGATTGGTTAAAAACCCTAATTGGGCAAGAATAAGCCTAGGGAGGAGGAAAATGACCTAATTGATCATCCAATGACACAAACACACCTATTGGATGCACAAGATTGATTAAAAACCCTAATTGGACAAGAATAAGCCTAGGGAGGACGAAAATGACCTAAATGTTAATCCAATGACACAACTCAACTTATTGGATGCACAAGATTGGTTAAAAACCCTAATTGGGAAAGAATAAGCCTAGGGAGGACGAAAATGACCTAATTGATTATCCAATGACACAAAGACACCTATTGGATGCACAAGATTGGTTAAAAACCCTAATTGGACAAGAATAAGCCTAGGGAGGACGAAAATGACCTAAATGTTAATCCAATGACACAACTCAACTTATTGGATGCACAAGATTGGTTAATAACCCTAATTGGACAAGAATAAGCCTAGGGAGTACGAAAATGACCTAATTGATCATCCAATGACACAAACACACCTATTGGATGCACAAGATTGGTTAAAAACCCTAATTGGACAAGAATAAGCCTAGGGAGGACGAAAATGACCTAATTGATCATCCAATGACACAAACACACCTATTGGATGCACAAGATTGGTTAAAAACCCTAATTGGACAAGAATAAGCCTAGGGAGGATGAAAATGACCTAATTGATCATTCAATGACACAAACACACCTATTGGAAGCACAAGATTGGTTAAAAACCCTAGTTGGACAAGAATATGCCTAGGGAGGACGAAAATGATCTAATTGATCATCCAATGACACAAATAAACTTATTGGATGCACAAGATTGGTTAAAAACCCTAGTTGTACAAGAATATGCCTAGGGAGGACGAAAATGACCTAATTGATCATCCAATGACACAAATGAACTTATTGGAGGCACAAGATTTGTTAAAACCCTAATTGGACAAGAATAAGCCTAGGGAGGACGAAAATGACCTAATTGATCATCCAATGACACAAACACACCTATTGGATGCACAAGATTGGTTAAAAACCCTAATTGGACAAGAATAAGCCTAGGGAGGACGAAAATGACCTAAATGTTAATCCAATGACACAACTCAACTTATTGGATGCACAAGATTGGTTAAAAACCTTAATTGGACAAGAATAAGCATAGGGAGGACGAAAATGACCTAATTGATCATCCAATGACACAAACACACCTATTGGATGCACAAGATTGGCTAAAAACCATAATTGGACAAGAATATGCTTAGGGAGGACGAAAATGACCTAAATATTAATTTAATGACACAAACAAACTTATCGGATGCACAAGATTGGTTAAAACCCCTAATTGGACAAGAATAAGCCTACGAAGGACAAAAATGACCTAATTGATCATCCAAAGACACAAACACACCTATTGGATGCACAAGATTGGATAAAAACCCTAATTGAAAAAGAATAAGCCTAGGGAGGACGTAAATGACCTAATTGATCATCCAATGACACAAACACACCTATTGGATGCACAAGATTGGTTAAAAACCCTAATTGGACAAGAATATGCCTAGGGAGGACGAAAATGACCTAATTGATCATCCAATGACACAAACACACCTATTGGATGCACAAGATTGGTTAAAAACCCTAATTGGACAAGAATATGCCTATGGAGGACGAAAATGACCTAATTGATCATCCAATGACATAAACACACCTATTGGATGCACAAGATTAGTTAAAAACCCTAATTGGACAAGAATAAGCCTAGGGAGGACGGAAATGGCCTAAATGTTAATCCAATGACACAACCCAACTTATTGGATGCACAAGATTGGTTAAAAACCCTAATTGGACAAGAATAAGCCTAGGGAGGACGAAAATGACCTAATTGATCATCCAATGACACAAACACACTTATTGGATGCACAAGATTGGTTAAAAACCCTAATCGGACAAGAATAAGCCTAGTGAGGACGAAAATGACCTAATTGATCATCCAATGACACAAATGAACTTATTGGATGCACAAGATTGGTTAAAAACCCTAGTTAGACAAGAATATGCCTAGGGAGGACGAAAATGACCTAATTGATCATCCAATGACACAAATGAACTTATTGGATGCACAAGATTGGTTAAAAATCCTAATTAGACAAGAATAAGCATAGAAAGGACGAAAATGACCTAATTGATCATCCAATGACACAAACACACCTATTGGATGCACAAGATTGGTTAAAAACCCTAATTGGATAAGAATATGCCTAGGGAGGACGAAAATGACCTAATTAATCATCCAATGACACAAACACACCTATTGAATGCACAAGATTGGTTAAAAACCCTAATTGGACAAGAATATGCCTAGGGAGGACGAAAATGACCTAATTGATCATCCAATGACACAAACACACCTATTGGATGCACAAGATTGGTTAAAAACCCTAATTGGACAAGAATATGCCTAGGGAGGACGAAAATGACCTAAATATTAATTCAATGACACAAACAAACTTATTGGATGCACAAGATTGGTTAAGAACCCTAATTGGACAAGAATAAGCCTAGGGAGGACGAAAATGACCTAATTGATCATCCAATGACACAAACACACCTATTGGATGCACAAGATTGGTTAAAAACCCTAATTGGACAAGAATATGCCTAGGGAGGACGAAAATGACCTAAATGTTAATCCAATGACACAAATGAACTTATTGGATGCACAAGATTTGTTAAAAACCCTAATTGGACAAGAATAAGCATAGGGAGGATCAAAGTGACCTAATTGATCATCCAATGAGATAAACACACCTATTGGATGCACAAGATTGGTTAAAAACCCTAATTGGACAAGAATATGCCTAGGGAGGACGAAAATGACCTAAATGTGAATCCAATGACACAAATGAACTTATTGGATGCACAAGATTGGTTAAAAGCCTAATTCGACAAGAATAAGCCTAGGAAGAATCAAAATGACCTAAATGTTAATCCAATGACACAACTCAACTTATTGGATGCACAAGATTGGTTAAAAACCCTAATTGGACAAGAATAAGCCTAGGGAGGACGAAAATAACCTAATTGATCATCCAATGACACAAACACACCTATTGGATGCACAAGATTGGTTAAAAACCCTAATTGGACAAGAATATGCCTAGGGAGGACGAAAATGACCTAATTGATCATCCAATGACACAAACACACCTATTGGATACACATGATCGGTTAAAAACCCTAATTGGACAAGAATAAGCCTAGGGAGGACGAAAATGACCTAATTGATCATCCAATGACACAAACACACCTATTGGATGCACAAGATTGGTTTAAAACCCTAATTGGACAAGAATATGCCTAGGGAGGACGAAAATGACCTAATTGATCATCCAATGACACAAATGAACGTATTGGAAGCACAAGATTAGTTAAAATTCCTAATTGGACAAGAATATGCCTAGGGAGGACGAAAATAACCTAATTGATCATCCAATGACACAAACACACCTATTGGATGCACAAGATTGGTTAAAAACCCTAATTGGACAAGAATATGCCTAGGGAGGACGAAAATGACCTAATTGATCATCCAATGACACAAACACACCTATTGGATGCACAAGATCGGTTAAAAACCCTAATTGGACAAGAATAAGCCTAGGGAGGACGAAAATGACCTAATTGATCATCCAATGACACAAACACACCTATTGGATGCACAAGATTGGTTAAAAACCCTAATTGGACAAGAATATGCCTAGGGAGGACGAAAATGACCTAAATATTAATTCAATGACACAAACAAAGTTATTGGATGCACAAGAATGGTTGAAAACCCTAATTGGACAAGAATAAGCCTAGGGAGGACGTAAATGACCTAATTGATCATCCAATGACACAAACACACCTATTGGATGCACAAGATTGGTTAAAAACCCTAATTGGACAAGAATATGCCTAGGGAGGACGAAAATGACCTAAATATTAATTCAATGACACAAATGAACTTATTGGATTCACAAGATTGGTTAAAAACCCTAATTGGACAAGAATAAGCCTAGGGAGGACGAAAATAACCTAATTGATCATCCAATGACACAAACACACCTATTGGATGCACAAGATTGGTTAAAAACCCTAATTGGACAAGAATATGCCTAGGGAGAACGAAAATCACCTAATTGATCATCCAATGACACAAACACACCTATTGGATGCACAAGATTGGTTAAAAACCCTAATTGGACAAGAATAAGCCTAGGGAGGACGAAAATGACCTAAATGTTAATCCAATGACACAACTCAACTTATTGGATGCACAAGATTGGTTAATAACCCTAATTGGACAAGAATAAGCCTAGGGAGGACGAAAATGACCTAATTGATCATCCAATGACACAAACACACCAATTGGATGCACAAGATTGGTTAAAAACCCTAATTGGGAAAGAATAAGCCTAGGGAGGACGAAAATGACCTAATTGATCATCCAATGACACAAAAACACCTATTGGATGCACAAGATTGGTTAAAAAGGCTAATTGGACAAGAATAAGCCTAGGGAGGACGAAAATGACCTAAATGTTAATCCAATGACACAACTCAACTTATTGGATGCACAAGATTGGTTAAAAACCCTAATTTGACAAGAATATGCCTAGGGAGGACGAAAATGACCTAATTGATCATCCAATGACACAAATGAACTTATTGGATGCACAAGATTGGTTAAAAACCCTAATTGGGAAAGAATAAGCCTAGGGAGGACGAAAATGACCTAATTGATTATCCAATGACACAAAGACACCTATTGGATGCACAAGATTGGTTAAAAACCCTAATTGGACAAGAATAAGCCTAGGGAGGATGAAAATGACCTAAATGTTAATCCAATGACACAACTCAACTTATTGGATGCACAAGATTGGTTAATAACCCTAATTGGACAAGAATAAGCCTAGGGAGGACGAAAATGACCTAATTGATCATCCAATGACACAAACACACCAATTGGATGCACAAGATTGGTTAAAAACCCTAATTGGGAAAGAATAAGCCTAGGGAGGACGAAAATGACCTAATTGATCATCCAATGACACAAAAACACCTATTAGATGCACAAGATTGGTTAAAAACGCTAATTGGACAAGAATAAGCCTAGGGAGGACGAAAATGACCTAAATGTTAATCCAATGACACAACTCAACTTATTGGATGCACAAGATTGGTTAAAACCCTAATTGGGCAAGAATAAGCCTAGGGAGGATGAAAATGACCTAATTGATCATCCAATGACACAAACACGCCTATTGGATGCACAAGATTTGTTAAAAACCCTAATTGGACAAGAATATGCCTAGGGAGAACGAAAATCACCTAATTGATCATCCAATGACACAAACACACCTATTGGATGCACAAGATTGGTTAAAAACCCTAAATGGAAAAGAATAAGCCTAGGGAGGACGAAAATGACCTAATTGATCATCCAATGACACAAACACACCTATTGGATGCACAAGATTGGTTAAAAACCCTAATTGGACAAGAATATGCCTAGGGAGGACGAAAATGACCTATATATTAATTCAATGACACAAACAAAGTTATTGGATGCACAAGATTGGTTAAAAACCCTAATTGGACAAGAACAAGCCTAGGGAGGACATAAATGACCTAATTGATCTTCCAATGACACAAACACACCTATTGGATGCACAAGATTGGTTAAAAACCCTAACTGGAAAAGAATAAGCCTAGGGAGGACGAAAATGACCTCATTGATCATCCAATGACACAAACACACCTATTGGATGCACAAGATTGGTTAAAAACCCTAATTGGACAAGAATATGCCTAGGGAGGACGAAAATGACCTAAATATTAATTCAATGACACTAACAAACGTATTGGATGCACAAGATTGGTTAAAAACCCTAATTGGACAAGAATAAGCCTAGGGAGGACGAAAATGACCTAATTGATCATCCAATGACACAAACACACCTATTGGAAGCACAAGATTGGTTAAAAACCCTAATTGGACAAGAATATTCCTAGGGAGGACGAAAATGACTTAATTGATCATCCATTGCCACAAGCACCCCTATTGGATGCACAAGATTGGTTAAAAACCCTAATTGGACAAGAATATGCCTAGGGAGGAAGAAAATGACCTAATTGATCATCCAATGACACAAACACACCTATTGGATGCACAAGATTGGTTAAAAACCCTAATTGGACAAGAATATGCCTAGGGAGGACGAAAATGACCTAAATATTAATTCAATGACACAAACAAAGTTATTGGATGCACAAGATTGACTAAAAACCCTAATTTGACAAGAATAAGTCTAGGTAGGATGAAAATGACCTAATTGATCATCCAATGACACAAACACACCTATTGGATGCACAAGATTGGTTAAAAACCCTAATTGGACAAGAATAAGCCTAGGGAGGACGAAAATTACCTAATTGATCATCCAATGACACAAATGAACTTATTGGATGCACAAGATTTGTTAAAAACCCTAATTGGACAAGAATAAGCCTAGGGAGGACGAAAATGACCTTATTGATCATCCAATGACACAAACACACCTATTGGATGCACAAGATTGGTTAAAAACCCTAATTGGACAAGAATATGCCTAGGGAGGACGAAAATGACCTAATTGATCATCCAATGACACAAACACACCTATTGGATGCACAAGATTGGTTAAAAACCCTAATTGGACAAGAATATGCCTAGGGAGGACGAAAGTCACCTAAATATTAATTCAATGACACAAACAAACTTATTGGATGCACAAGATTGGTTAAAAACCCTAGTTGGACAAGAATAAGCATAGGGAGGACGAAAATGACCTAATTGATCATCCAATGACACAACCACACCTATAGGATGCACAAGATTGGTTAAAAACCCTAATTGGACAAGAATAAGCCTAGGGAGGACGAAAATGACCTAATTGATCATCCAATGACACAAACACACCTATTGGATGCACAAGATTGGTTAAAAACCCTAATTGGACAAGAATATGCCTAGGGAGGACGAAAATGACCTAATTGATCATCCAATGACACAAACACACCTATTGGATGCACAAGATTGGTTAAAAACCCTAATTGGACAAGAATATGCCTAGGGAGGACGAAAATGACCTAATTGATCATCCAATGACACAAATGAACTTATCGGATGCACACGATTAGTTAAAAACCCTAATTGGACAAGAATATGCATAGGGAGGAAGAAAATAACCTAATTGATCATCCAATGACACAAACACACCTATTGGATGCACAAGATTGGTTAAAAACCCTAATTGGACAAGAATATGCCTAGGGAGGACGAAAATGACCTAATTGATCATCCAATGACACAAACACACCTATTGGATGCACAAGATTGGTTAAAAACCCTAATTGGACAAGAATATGCCTAGGGAGGACGAAAATGACCTAATTGATCATCCAATGACACAAACACACCTATTGGATGCACAAGATTGGTTAAAAACCCTAATTGGACAAGAATATGCCTAGGGAGGACGAAAATCCCCTAATTGATCATCCAATGACACAAACACACCTATTGGATGCACAAGATTGGTTAAAAACCCTAATTGGACAAGAATAAGCCTAGGGAGGACGAAAATGACCTAATTGATCATCCAATGACACAAACACAACTATTGGATGCACAACATTGGTTAAAAACCCTAATTGGACAAAGATAAGCCTAGGGAGGACGAAAATGACCTAATTGATCATCCAATGACACAAACACACCTATTGGATGCACAAGATTGGTTAAAAACCCTAATTGGACAAGAATAAGCCTAGGGAGGACGAAAATGACCTAATTAATCATCCAATGACACAAACACACCTTTTGGATGCACAAGATTGGTTAAAAACCCTAATTGGACAAGAATATGCCTAGGGAGGACGAAAATGACCTAATTGATCATCCAATGACACAAACACACCTATTGGATGCACAAGATTGGTTAAAAACCCTAATTGGACAAGAATATGCCTAGGGAGGACGAAAATGACCTAAATGTTAATCCAATGACACAACTCAACTTATTGGATGCACAAGATTGGTTAAAAACCCTAATTGGACAAGAATAAGCCTAGGGAGCACGAAAATGACCTAATTGATCATCCAATGACACAAACACACCTATTGGATGCACAAGATTGGTTAAAAACCCTAGTTGGACAAGAATATGCCTAGGGAGGACGAAAATGACCTAATTGATCATCCAATGAACCAAATGAACTTATTGGATGCACAAGATTGGTTAAAAACCCTAGTTGGACAAGAATATGCCTAGGGAGGACGAAAATGACTTAATTGATCATCCAATGACACAAATGAACTTATTGGATGCACAAGATTTGTTAATAACCCTAATTGGACAAGAATAAGCCTAGGGAGGACGAAAATGACCTAATTGATCATCCAATGATACAAACACACCTATTGGATGCACAAGATTGGTTAAAAACCCTAATTGGACAAGAATATGCCTAGGGAGGACGAAAATGACCTAAATGTTAATCCAATGACACAACTCAACTTATTGGATGCACAAGATTGGTTAAAAACCCTAATTGGACAAGAATAAGCCTAGGGAGGACGAAAATAACCTAATTGATCATCCAATGACACAAACACACCTATTGGATGCACAAGATTGGTTAAAAACCCTAATTGGACAAGAATATGCCTAGGGAGGACGAAAATAACCTAATTGGTCATCCAATGACACAAACACACCTATTGGATGCACAAGATTGGTTAAAAACCCTAATTGGACAAGAATATGCCTAGGGAGGACGAAAATGACCAAATTGATCATCCAATGACACAAACACACCTATTGGATGCACAAGATCGGTTAAAAACCCTAATTGGACAAGAATAAGCCTAGGGAGGACGAAAATAACCTAATTGATCATCCAATGACACAAACACACCTATTGGATGCACAAGATTGGTTAAAAACCCTAATTGGACAAGAATATGCCTAGGGAGGACGAAAATGACCTAATTGATCATCCAATGACACAAACACACCTATTGGAAGCACAAAATCGGTTAAAAACCCTAATTGGACAAGAATATGCCTAGGGAGGACGAAAATAACCTAAATGTTAATCCAATGACACAAATGAACTTATTGGATGCACAAGATTGGTTAAAAACCCTAATTGGACAAGAATAAGCCTATGGAGGACGAAAATGACCTAATTGATCATCCAATGACACAAACACACCTATTGGATGCACAAGATTGGTTAAAAACCCAAGTTGGACAAGAATATGCCTATGGAGGACGAAAATGACCTAAATATTAATTCAATGACACAAACAAAGTTATTGGATGCACAAGATTGGTTAAAAACCCTAATTGGACAAGAATAAGCCTAGGGAGGACGAAAATGACCTAATTGATCATCCAATGACACAAGCACACCTATTGGATGCACAAGATTGGTTAAAAACCCTAATTGGACAAGAATAGGCCTAGGGAGGACGAAAACGACCTAATTGATCATCCAATGACACAAACACACCTATTAGATGCACAAGATTGGTTTAAAACCCTAGTTGGACAAGAATATGCCTAGTGAGGACGAAAATGACCTAATTGATCATCCAATGACACCAATGAACTTATTGGATGCACAAGATTGGTTAAAAACCCTAATTGGACAAGAATATGCCTAGGGAGGACGAAAATGACCTAATTGATCATCCAATGACACAAACACACCTATTGGATGCACAAGATTGGTTAAAAACCCTAATTGGACAAGAATATGCCTAGGGAGGACGAAAATGACCTAATTGATCATCCAATGACACAAACACACCTATTGGATGCACAAGATTGGTTAAAAACCCTAATTGGACAAGAATATGCCTAGGGAGGACGAAAATGACCTAAATATTAATTCAATGACACAAACAAAGTTATTGGATGCACAAGATTGGTTAAAAACCCTAATTGGACAAGAACAAGCCTAGGGAGGACATAAATGACCTAATTGATCTTCCAATGACACAAACACACCTATTGGATGCACAAGATTGGTTAAAAACCCTAATTGGAAAAGAATAAGCCTAGGGAGGACGAAAATGACCTCATTGATCATCCAATGACACAAACACACCTATTGGATGCACAAGATTGGTTAAAAACCCTAATTGGACAAGAATATGCCTAGGGAGGACGAAAAGGACCTAAATATTAATTCAATGACAAGAACAAAGTTATTGGATGCACAAGATTGGTTAAAAACCCTAATTGGACAAGAACAAGCCTAGGGAGGACATAAATGACCTAATTGATCATCCAATGACACAAACACACCTATTGGATGCACAAGATTGGTTAAAAACCCTAATTGGACAAGAATAAGCCTAGGGAGGACGAAAATGACCTAAATGTTAATCCAATGACACAACTGAAGTTATTGGATGCACAAGATTGGTTAAAAACCCTAATTGGACAAGAATAAGCCTAGGGAGGACTAAAATGACCTAATTGATCATCCAATGACACAAACACACCAATTGGATGCACAAGATTCGTTAAAAACCCTAATTGGACAAGAATATGCCTAGGGAGGACGAAAATGACCTAATTGATCATCCAATGACACAAACACACCTATTGGATGCACAAGATTGGTTAAAAACCCTAATTGGACAAGAATATGCCTAGGGAGGACGAAAATGACCTAATTGATCATCCAATGACACAAACACACCTATTGGATGCACAAGATTGGTTAAAAACCCTAATTGGACAAGAATAAGCGTAGGGAGAACGAAAATGACCTAAATGTTAATCCAATGACACAACTCCACTTATGGGATGCACAAGATTGGTTAAAAACCCTAATTGGACAAGAATATGCCTAAGGAGGACGAAAATGACCTAAATATTAATTCAATGACACAAACAAACTTATCGGATGCACAACATTGGTTAAAAACCCTAATTGGACGAGAATAAGCCTAGGGACGACGAAAATGACCTAATTGATCATCCAATGACACAAACACACCTATTGGATGCACAAGATTGGTTAAAAACCCTAATTGGACAAGAATATGCCTAGGGAGGACGAAAATGACCTAATTGATCATCCAATGACACAAACACACTTATTGGATGCACAAGATTGGTTAAAAACCCTAATTGGACAAGAATATGCCTAAGGAGGAGGAAAATGACCTAAATATTAATTCAATGACACAAACAAACTTATTAGATGTACAAGATTGGTTAAAAACCCTAATTGGACAAGAATAAGCCTAGGGACGACGAAAATGACCAAATTGATCATCCAATGACACAAACACACCTATTGGACGCACAAGATTGGTTAAAAACCCTAATTGGACAAGAATAAGCGTAGGGAGAACGAAAATGACCTAAATGTTAATCCAATGACACAACTCAACTTATTGGATGCACAAGATTGGTTAAAAACCCTAATTGGATAAGAAGAAGCCTAGGGAGGACGAAAATGACCTAATTGATCATCCAATGACACAAACACACCTATTGGATGCACAAGATTGGATAAAAACCCTAATTGGAAAAGAATATGCCTAGGGAGGACGAAAATGACCTAATTGATCATCCAATGACACAAACACACCTATTGGATGCACAAGATTGGTTAAAAACCCTAATTGGACAAGAATAAGCGTAGGGAGAACGAAAATGACCTAAAAGTTAATCCAACGACACAACTCAACTTATTGGATGCACAAGATTGGTTAAAAACCCTAATTGGACAAGAATATGCCTAAGGAGGACGAAAATGACCTAAATATTAATTCAATGACACAAACAAACTTATCGGATGCACAACATTGGTTAAAAACCCTAATTGGACGAGAATAAGCCTAGGGACGACGAAAATGACCTAATTGATCATCCAATGACACAAACACACCTATTGGATGCACAAGATTGGTTAAAAACCCTAATTGGACAAGAATATGCCTAGGGAGGACGAAAATGACCTAATTGATCATCCAATCACACAAACACACTTATTGGATGCACAAGATTGGTTAAAAACCCTAATTGGACAAGAATATGCCTAGGGAGGACGAAAATGACCTAAATGTTAATCCAATGACACAAATGAACTTATTAGATGTACAAGAGTGGTTAAAAACCCTAATTGGACAAGAATAAGCCAAGGGAGGACGAAAATGACCTAATTGATCATCCAATGACACAAACACACCTATTGGATGCACAAGATTGGTTAAAAACCCTAATTGGACAAGAATATGCCTAGGGAGGACGAAAATGACCTAATTGATCATCCAATGACACAAACACACCTATTGGATGCACAAGATTGGTTAAAAACCCTAATTGGACAAGAATATGCCTAGGGAGGACGAAAATGACCTAATTGATCATCCAATGACACAAACACACCTATTGGATGCACAAGATTGGTCTAAAACTCTAATTGGAGAAGAATATGCCTAAGGAGGACGAAAATGACCTAAATGTTAATCCAATGACACAAATGAACGTATTGGATGCACAAGATTGGTTAAAAACCCTAATTGGACAAGAATAAGCCTAGGGACGACGAGAATGACCTAAACGTTAATCCAATGACACAACTCAACTTATTGGAAGCACAAGATTGGTTAAAAACCCTAATTGGATAAGAATAAGCCTAGGGAGGACGAAAATGACCTAATTGATCATCCAATGACACAAACACACCTATTGGATGCACAAGATTCGTTAAAAACCCTAATTGGACAAGAATATGCCTAGGGAGGACGAAAATGACCAAATCAATCATCCAATGACACAAACACACCTATTGGATGCACAAGATTGGTTAAAAACCCTAATTGGACAAGAATATGCCTAGGGAGGACGAAAATGACCTAATTGATCATCCAATGACACAAACACACCTATTGGATGCACAAGATTGGTTAAAAACCCTAATTGGACAAGAATATGCATAGGGACGACGAAAATGACCTAATTGATCATCCAATGACACAAACACACCTATTGGATGCACAAGATTGGTTAAAAACCCTAATTGGACAAGAATATGCCTAGGGAGGACGAAAATGACCTAATTGATCATCCAATGACACAAACACACCTATTGGATGCACAAGATTGGTTAAAAACCCTAATTGGACAAGAATATGCCTAGGGAGGACGAAAATGACCTAATTGATCATCCAATGACACAAATGAACTTATCGGATGCACACGATTAGTTAAAAACCCTAATTGGACAAGAATATGCATAGGGAGGAAGAAAATAACCTAATTGATCATCCAATGACACAAACACACCTATTGGATGCACAAGATTGGTTAAAAACCCTAATTGGACAAGAATATGCCTAGGGAGGACGAAAATGACCTAATTGATCATCCAATGACACAAACACACCTATTGGATGCACAAGATTGGTTAAAAACCCTAATTGGACAAGAATATGCCTAGGGAGGACGAAAATGACCTAAATGTTAATCTAATGACACAAATGAACTTATTGGATGCACAAGATTGGTTAAAAACCGTAATTGGACAAGAATAAGCCTAGCGAGGACGAAAATGACCTAAATGTTAATCCAATGACACAACTCAACTTATTGGATGCACAAGATTGGTTAAAAACCCTAATTGGACAAGAATAAGCCTAGGGAGGACAAAAATGACCTAATTGATCAACCAATGACACAAACACACCTATTGGATGCATAAGATTGGTTAAAAACCCTAGTTGGACAAGAATATGCCTAGGGAGGACGAAAATGACCTAATTGATCATTTAATGACACAAATGAACTTATTGGATGCACAAGATTGGTTAAAAACCCTAATTGGAAAAGAATAAGCCTAGGGAGGACGAAAATGACCTAATTGATCATCCAATGACACAAACACACCTATTGGATGCACAAGATTGGTTAAAAACCCTAATTGGACAAGAATATGCCTAGGGAGGACGAAAATGACCTAATTGATCATCCAAAGACACAAACACACCTATTGGATGCACAAGATTGGTTAAAAACCCTAATTGGACAAGAATATGCCTAGGGAGGACGAAAATGACCTAAATATTAATTCAATGACACAAAAAAACTTATCGGATGCACAAGATTGGTTAAAAACCCTAATTGGACAAGAATATGCCTAGGGAGGACGAAAATGACCTAATTGATCATCCAATGACACAAACACACCTATTGGATGCACAAGATTGGTTAAAAACCCTAATTGGACAAGAATATGCCTAGGGAGGACGAAAATGACCTAATTGATCATCCAATGACACAAACACACCTATTGGATGCACAAGATTGGTTAAAAACCCTAATTGGACAAGAATATGCATTGGGAAGACGAAAATGACCTAATTGATCATCCAATGACACAAACACACCTATTGGATGCACAAGATTGGTTAAAAACCCTAATTGGACAAGAATATGCCTAGGGAGGACGAAAATGACCTAAATATTAATTCAATGACACAAACAAAGTTATTGGATGCACAAGATTGGTTAAAAACCATAATTGGACAAGAATAAGCCTAGGGAGGACGTAAATGACCTAATTGATCATCCAATGACACAAATGAACGTATTGGATGCACAAGATTAGTTAAAAACCCAAATTGGACAAGAATATGCCTAGGGAGGACAAAAATAACCTAATTGATCATCCAATGACACAAACACACCTATTGGATGCACAAGATTGGTTAAAAACCCTAATTGGACAAGAATATGCCTAGGGAGGACGAAAATGACCTAATTGATCATCCAATGACACAAATGAACGTCTTGGATGCACAAGATTAGTTAAAAACCCTAATTGGACAAGAATATGCCTAGGGAGGACGAAAATAACCTAATTGATCATCCAATGACACAAACACACGTATTGGATGCACAAGATTGGTTAAAAACCCTAATTGGACAAGAATAGGCCAGGGAGGACGAAAATGACCTAATTGATCATCCAATGACACAAACACACCTATTGGATGCACAAGATCGGTTAAAAACCCTAATTGGACAAGAATAAGCCTAGGGAGGACAAAAATGACCTAATAGATCATCCAATGAGACAAACACACCTATTGGATGCACAAGATTGGTTAAAAACCCTAATTGGACAATAATATGCCTAGGGAGGACGAAAATGACCTAATTGATCTTCGAATGACACAAATGAACTTATTGGATGAACAAGATTAGTTAAAACCCTAATTGGACAAGAATAAGCCTAGGGAGGACGAAAATAACCTAATTGATCATCCAATGACACAAACACACCTATTGGATGCACAAGATTGGTTAAAAACCCTAATTGGACAAGAATATGCCTAGGGAGGACGAAAATGACCTAATTGATCATCCAATGACTCAAACACACCTATTGGATGCATAAGATTGGTTAAAAACCCTAATTTGACAAGAATATGCCTAGGGAGGACGAAAATGACCTAATTGATCATCCAATGACACAAATGAACTTATTGGATGCACAAGATTAGTTAAACACCCTAATTGGACAAGAATAAGCCTAGGGAGGACGAAAATAACCTAATTGATCATCCAATGACACAAACACACCTATTGGATGCACAAGTTTGGTTAAAAACCCTAATTGATCATCCAATGACACAAACACACCTATTGGATGCACAAAATTGGTCTAAAACTATAATTGGACAAGAATATGCCTAGGGAGGACGAAAATGACCTAAATGTTAATCCAATGACACAAATGAACTTATTGGATGCACAAGATTGGTTAAAAACCCTAATCGGACAAAATAAGCCTAGGGAGGACGAAAATGACCTAAATGTTAATGCAATGACACAACTCAACTTATTGGAAGCACAAGATTGGTTAAAAACCCTAATTGGGAAAGAATAAGCTTAGGGAGGACGAAAATGACCTAATTGATCATCCAATGACACAAAAACACCTATTAGATGCACAAGATTGGTTAAAAACGCTAATTGGACAAGAATAAGCCTAGGGAGTACGAAAATGACCTAAATGTTAATCCAATGACACAACTCAACTTATTGGATGCACAAGATTGGTTAAAAACCCTAATTGGGCAAGAATAAGCCTAGGGAGGATGAAAATGACCTAATTGATCATCCAATGACACAAACACACCTATTGGATGCACAAGATTGGTTAAAAACCCTAATTGGACAAGAATAAGCCTAGGGAGGACGAAAATGACCTAAATGTTAATCCAATGACACAACTCAACTTATTGGATGCACAAGATTGGTTAAAAACCCTAATTGGAATAGAATAAGCCTAGGGATGACGAAAATGACCTAATTCATAATCCAATGACACAAACACACCTATTGGATGCACAAGATTGGTTAAAAACCCTAATTGGACAAGAATAAGCCTAGGGAGGACGAAAATGACCTAAATGTTAATCCAATGACACAACTCAACTTATTGGATGCACAAGATTGGTTAAAAACCCTAATTGGACAAGAATATGCCTAGGGAGGACGAAAATGACCTAATTGATCATCCAATGACACAAACACACCTATTGGATGCACAAGATTGGTTAAAAACCCTAATTGGACAAGAATATGCATAGGGAGGACGAAAATGACCTAATTGATCATCCAATGACACAAACACACCTATTGGATGAACAAGATTGGTTACAAACCCAAATTGGACAAGAATATGCCTACGGAGGACGAAAATGACCTAATTGATCATCCAATGACACAACACACCTATTGGATGCACAAGATTGGTTAAAAACCCTAATTGGATAAGAATATGCATAGGGAGGACGAAAATGACCTAATTGATCATCCAATGACACAAACACACCTATTGGATGCACAAGATTGGTTAATAACCCTAATTGGACAAGAATATGCCTAGGGAGGAAGAAAATGACCTAAATATTAATTTAATGACACAAACAAAGTTATTGGATGCACAAGATTGGTTAAAAACCCTAATTGTACAAGAATAATCCTAGGGAGGACGTAAATGACCTAATTGATCATCCAATGACACAAACACACCTATTGGATGCACAAGATTGGTTAAAAACCCTAATTGGACAAGAATATGCCTAGGGAGGACGAAAATGACCTAAATATTAATTCGATGACACAAACAAACTTATCGGATGCACAAGATTGGTTAAAAACCCTAATTGGACAAGAATATGCCTAGGGAGGACGAAAATGACCTAATTGATCATCCAATGACACAAACACACCTATTGGATGCACAAGATTGGTTAAAAACCCTAATTGGACAAGAATATGCCTAGGGAGGACGAAAATGACCTAATTGATCATCCAATGACACAAACACACCTATTGGATGCACAAGATTGGTTAAAAACCCTAATTGGACAAGAATATGCCTAGGGAGGATGTAAATGATCTAAATGTTAATCCAATGACACATTTGAGCTTATTGGATGCACAAGATTGGTTAAAAACCCTAATTGGACAAGAATATGCCTAGGGAGGACGAAAATGACCTAATTGATCATCCAATGACACAAACACACCTAATGGATGCACAAGATTGGTTAAAAACCCTAATTGGACAAGAATATGCCTAGGGAGGACGAAAATGACCTAAATATAAATTCAATGACACAAACAAAGTTATTGGATGCACAAGATTGGTTAAAAACCCTAATTGGACAAGAATAAGCATAGGGAGGACGAAAATGACCTAATTGATCATCCAATGACACAAACACACCTATTGGAAGCACAAGTTTGGTTAAAAACCCTAATTGGACAAGAATATGCCTAGGGAGGACGAAAATGACCTAATTGATCATCCAATGACACAAACACACCTATTGGATGCACAAGATTGGTTAAAAACCCTAATTGGACAAGAATATGCCTAGGGAGGACGAAAATGACCTAATTGATCATCCAATGACACAAACACACCTATTGGATGCACAAGATTGGTTAAAAAGCCTAATTGGACAAGAATATGCCTAGGGAGGATGTAAATGACCTAAATATTAATTCAATGACACAAACAAACTTATTGGAAGCACAAGATTGGTTAAAAACCCTAATTGGACAAGAATAAGCCTAGGGAGGACGAAAATGGCCTTATTGATCATCCAGTGACACAAACACACCTATTGGAAGCACAAGATTGGTTAAAAACCCTATTTGGACAAGAATATGCCTAGGGAGGACGAAAATGACCTAAATGTTAATCCAATGACACAAATGACCTTATTTAATGCACAAGATTGGTTAAAAACCCTAATTGGACAAGAATAAGCCTAGGGAGGACGAAAATGACCTAATTGATCATCCAATGACACAAACACACCTATTGGATGCACAAGATTGGTTAAAAACCCTAATTGGACAAGAATATGCCTAGGGAGGACGAAAATGACCTAATTGATCATCCAATGACACAAATGCACTTATTGGATGCACAAGATTTGTTAAAAACCCTAATTGGACAAGAATAAGCCTAGGGAGGACGAAAATGACCTAATTGATCATCCAATGACACAAACACACCTATTGGATGCACAAGATTGGTTAAAAACCCTAATTGGACAAGAATAAGCCTATGGAGAACGAAAATGACCTAATTGATCATCAATTGACACAAACACACCTATTGGATGCACAAGATTGGTTAAAAACCCTAATTGGACAAGAAGATGCCTAGGGAGGACGGATATGACCTAAATGTTAATCCAATGACACTAATGAACTTATTGGATGCACAAGATTGGTTAAAAACCCTAATTGGACAAGAATATGCCTAGGGAGGACGAAAATGACCTAATTGATCATCCAATGACACAAACACACCTATTGGATGCACAAGATTGGTTAAAAACCCTAATTGGACAAGAATATGCCTAGGAAGGACGAAAATGACCTAAATGATCATCCAATGACACAAACACACCTATTGGATGCACAAGATTGGTTAAAAACCCTAATTGGACAAGAATATGCCTAGGGAGGACGAAAATGACCTAATTGATCATCCAATGACACAAACACACCTATTGGATGCACAAGATTGGTTAAAAACCCTAATTGGACAAGAATATGCCTAGGGAGGACGAAAATGACCTAAATATTAATTCAATGACACAAACGAACTTATCGGATGCACAAGATTGGTTAAAAACCCTAATTGGACAAGAATAAGCCTAGGGAGGACGAAAATGACCTAATTGATCACCCAATGACTCAAACACACCTATTAGATGCACAAGATTGGTTAAAAACCCTAATTGGACAAGAATAAGCCTAGGGAGGACGAAAATGACCTAATTGATCATCCAATGACACAAACACACCTATTGGATGCACAAGATTGGTTAGAAACCCTAATTGGACAAGAATATGCCTAGGGAGGACGAAAATGATCTAAATATTAATTCATTGACACAAACAAACTCATTGGATGCACAAGATTGGTTAAAAACCCTAATTGGACATTAATAAGCCTAGAGAGGACGAGAATGACCTAATTGATCATCCAATGACACAAACACACCTATTGGAAGCACAAGATTGGTTAAAAACCCTAATTGGACAAGAATAAGCCTAGGGAGGACGAAAATGACCTAATTGATCATCCAATGACACAAACACACCTATTGGATGCACAAGATTGGTTAAAAACCCTAATTGGACAAGAATATGCCTAGGGAGGACGAAAATGACCTAATTGATCATCCAATGACACAAACACACCTATTGGATGCACAAGATTGGTTAAAAACCCTAATTGGACAAGAATATGCCTAGGGAGGACGAAAATGACCTAAATATTAATTCAACGAAACAAACAAACTTATTGGATGCACAAGATTGGTTAAAAACCCTAATTGGACAAGAATAAGCCTAGGGAGGACAAAAATGACCTAATAGATCATCCAATGACACAAACACGCCTATTGGAAGCACAAGATTGGATAAAAACCCTAATTGGACAAGAATATTCCTAGGGAGGACGAAAATGACCTAAATATTAATTCAATGACATAAACAAACTTATTGGATGCACAAAATTGGTTAAAAACCCTAATTGGACAAGAATGTGCCTAGGGAGGACGAAAATGACCTAATTGATCATCCAATGACACAAACACACCTATTGGATGCACAAGATTGGTTAAAAACCCTAATTGGACAAGAATATGCCTAGGGAGGACGAAAATGACCTAAATATTAATTCAACGTCACAAACAAAGTTATTGGAAGCACAAGATTGGTTAAATACTCTAATTGGACAAGAATAAGCCTAGGGAGGACGAAAATGACCTAATTGATCAACCAATGACACAAACACACCTATTGGATGCACAAGATTGGTTAAAAACCCTAATTGGACAAGAATATGCCTAGGGAGGACGAAAATGACCTAATTGATCATCCAATGACACAAACACACCTATTGGATGCACAAGATTTGTTAAAAACCCAAATTGGACAAGAATAAGCCTAGGGAGGACGAAAATGACCTAATTGATCATCGAATGACACAAACACACCTATTGGATGCACAAGATTGGTTAAAAACCCTAATTGGACAAGAATAAGCCTAGGGAGGACGAAAATGACCTAAATGTTAATCCAATGACACAACTCAACTTATTGGATGCACAAGATTGGTTAAAAACCCTAATTGGGCAAGAATAAGCCTAGGGAGGACGAAAATGACCTAATTGATCATCCAATGACACAAACACACCTATTGGATGCACAAGTTTGGTTAAAAACCCTAATTCGGCAAGAATTAGCCTAGGGAGGACGAAAATAACCTAATTGATCATCCAATGACACAAACACACCTATTGGATGCACAAGATTGGTTAAAAACCCTAATTGGACAAGAATATGCCTAGGGAGGACGAAAATGACCTAATTGATCATCCAATGACACAAACACACCTATTGGATGCACAAGATTGGTTAAAAACCCTAATTGGACAAGAATATGCCTAGGGAGGACGAAAATGACCTAAATATTAATTCAATGACACAAACAAACTTATTGGATGCACAAGATTGGTTAAAAACCCTAATTGGATAATAATATGCCTAGGGAGGACGAAAATGACCTAATTGATCATCCAATGACACTAATGAACTTATTGGATGCACAAGATTGGTTAAAAACCCTAATTGGACAAGAATAAGCCTAGGGAGGACGAAAATGACCTAATTGATCATCCAATGACACAAACACACCTATTGGATGCACAAGATTGGTTAAAAACCCTAATTGGACAAGAATATGCCTAGGGAGGACGAAAATGACCTAATTGATCATCCAATGACACAAACACACCTATTGGATGCACAAGATTGGTTAAAAACCCTAATTGGACAAGAATATGCCTAGGGAGGACGAAAATGACCTAATTGATCATCCAATGACCCAAACACACCTATTGGATGCTCATGATTGGTTAAAAACCCTAATTGGACAACAATAAGCGTAGGGAGGACGAAAATGACCTAATTGATCATCCAATGACACAAACACACCTATTGGATGCACAAGATTGGTTAAAAACCCTAATTGGACAAGAATATGCCTAGGGAGGACGAAAATGACCTAAATATTAATTCAATGACACAAACAAAGTTATTGGATGCACAAGATTGGTTAAAAACCCTAATTGGACAAGAATATGTCTAAGGAGGACGAAAATGACCTAAATGTTAATCCAATGACACAAATGAACTTATGGGATGCACAACATTGGTTAAAAACCCTAATTGGACAAGAGTAAGCCTAGGAACGACGAAAATAACCTAATTGATCATCCAATGACACAAATACACCTATTGGATGCACAAGATTGGTTAAAAACCCTAATTGGACAAGAATATGCCTAGGGAGGACGAAAATGACCTAATTGATCATCCAATGACACAAATGAACTTATTGGATGCACAAGATTTGTTAAAAACCCTAATTGGACAAGAATAAGCCTAGGGAGGACGAAAATGACCTAATTGATCATCCAATGACACAAACACACCTATTGGATGCACAAGATTGGTTAAAAACCCTAATTGGACAAGAATATGCCTAGGGAGGACGAAAATGACCTAAATATTAATTCAATGACACAAGCAAAGTTATTGGATGCACAAGATTGGTTAAAAACCCTAATTGGACAAGAATAAGTCTAGGGAGGACGAAAATGACCTAATTGATCATCCAATGACACAAACACACCTATTGGATGCACAAGATTGGTTAAAAACCCTAATTGGACAAGAATATGCCTAGGGAGGACGAAAATGACCTAATTGATCATCCAATGACACAAATGAACTTATTGGATGCACAAGATTTGTTAAAAACCCTAATTGGACAAGAATAAGCCTAGGGAGGACTAAAAAGACCTAATTGATCATCCAATGACACAAACACACCTATTGGATGCACAAGATTGGTTAAAAACCCTAATTGGACAAGAATATACCTAGGGAGGACGAAAATGACCTAAATATTAATTCAATGACACAAACAAAGTTATTGGATGCACAAGATTGGTTAAAAACCCTAATTGGACAAGAATAAGTCTAGGGAGGACGAAAATGACCTAATTGATCATCCAATGACACAAACACACCTATTGGATGCACAAGATTGGTTAAAAACCCTAATTGGACAAGAATATGCCTAGGGAGGACGAAAATGACCTAATTGATCATCCAATGACACAAACACACCTATTGGATGCATAAGATTGGTTAAAAACCCTAATTGGACAAGAATAAGCCTAGGGAGGACGAAAAATAACCTAATTGATCATCCAATGACTCAAACACACCTATTGGATGCACAAGATTGGTTAAAAACCCTAATTGGACAAGAATAAGCCTAGGGAGGACGAAAATGACCTAATTGATCATCCAATGACACAAACACACCTATTGGATGCACAAGATTGGTTAAAAACCCTAATTGGACAAGAATATGCATAGGGAGGACGAAAATGACCTAAATATTAATTTAATGACACAAACAAAGTTATTGGATGCACAAGATTGGTTAAAAACTTTAATTGGACAAGAATAAGCCTAGGGAGGACGTAAATAACCTAATTGATCATCCATTGACACAAACACACCTATTGGATGCATAAGATTTGTTAAAAATCCTAATTGGACAAGAATATGTCTGGGGAGGACGAAAATGACATAAATATTAATTCAAAGACACAAATAAACTTATTGGATCCACAAGATTGGTTAAAAACCCTAATAGGACAAGAATATGCCTAGGGAGGACGAAAATGACCTAATTGATCATCCAATGACACAAACACACCTATTGGATGCACAAGATTGGTTAAAAACCCTAATTGGACAAGAATATGCCTTGGGAGGACGAAAATGACCTAATTGATCATCCAATGACACAAACACACCTATTGGATGCACAAGATTGGTTAAAAACCCTAATTGGACAAGAATATGCCTAGGGAGGACGAAAATGACCTAATTGATCATCCAATGACACAAACACACCTATTGGATGCACAAGATTGGTTAAAAACCCTAATTGGACAAGAATATGCCTAGGGAGGACGAAAATGACCTAATTGATCATCCAATGACACAAACACACCTATTGGATGCACAAGATTGGTTAAAAACCCTAATTGGACAAAAATAAGCGTAGGGAGAACGAAAATGACCTAAATATTAATCCAATGACACAACTCAACTTATTGGATGCACAAGATTGGTTAAAAACCCTAATTGGACAAGAATAAGCCTAGGGAGGACGAAAATGACCTAATTGATCATCCAATGACACAAACACACCTATTGGATGCACAAGATTGGTTAAAAACCCTAATTGGACAAGAATATGCCTAGGGAGGACGAAAATGACCTAAATATTAATTCAATGACACAAACAAAGGTATTGCATGCACAAGATTGGTTAAAAACCCTAATTGGACAAGGATAAGCCTAGGGAGGACGTAAATGACCTAATTGATCATCCAATTACACAAACACACCTATCGGATGCACAAGATTGGCTAAAAACCCTAATTGGACAACAATAAGCCTAGGGAGGACGAAAATGACCTAAATGTTAATCCAATGACACAACTCAACTTATTGGATGCACAAGATTGGTTAAAAACCCTAATTGGGCAAGAATAAGCCTAGGGAGGACGAAAATGACCTAATTGATCATCCAATGACACAAACACACCTATTGGATGCACAAGATTGGTTAAAAACCCTAATTGGACAAGAATATGCCTAGGGAGGACGAAAATGACCTAAATATTAATTCAATGACACAAACAAACTTATTGGATGCACAAGATTGGTTAAAACTCCTAATTGGACAAGAATAAGTTTAGGGAGGACGAAAATGACATAAAAGTTAATCCAATGACACAAATGAACTTATTGGATGCACAAGATTGGTTAAAAACCGTAATTGGACAAGAATATGCCTAGGGAGGACGAAAATGACCTAAATATTAATTCAATGACACAAACAAACTTATTGGATGCACAAGATTGGTTAAAACTCCTAATTGAACAAGAATAAGACTAGGGAGGACGAAAATGACCTAATTGATCATCCAATGACACAAATGAACTTATTGGATGCACAAGATTGGTTAAAAACCCTAATTGGACAAGAATAAGCCTAGGGAGGACGAAAATGACCTAATTGATCATCCAATGACACAAACACACCTATTGGATGCACAAGATTGGTTAAAAACCCTAATTGGACAAGAATATGCCTAGGGAGGTCGAAAATGACTTAAATGTTAATCCAATGACACAAATGAAATTATTGGATGCACAAGAATGGTTAAAAACCCTAATTGGACAAGAATATGCCTAGGGAGGACGAAAATGACCTAATTGATCATCCAATGACACAAACACACCTATTGGATGCACAAGATTGGTTAAAAACCCTAATTGGACAAGAATAAGCCCAGGGAGGACGAAAATGACCTAAATGTTAATCCAATGACACAACTCAACTTATTGGATGCACAAGATTGGTTAAAAACCCTAATTGGGCAAGAATAAGCCTAGGGAGGACGAAAATGACCTAATTGATCATCCAATGACACAAACACACCCAAGATTGGTTAAAAACCCTAATTGGACAAGAATAAGCCTAGGGAGGACGAAAATGACCTAAATGTTAATCCAATGACACAACTCAACTTATTGGATGCACAAGATTGGTTAAAAACCCTAATTGGGCAAGAATAAGCCTAGGGAGGACGAAAATGACCTAATTGATCATCCAATGACACAAACACACCTATTGGATGCACAAGATTGGTTAAAAACCCTAATTGGGAAAGAATAAGCCTTGGGAGGACGAAAATTACCTAATTGATCATCCAATGACACAAACACACCTATGGGATGCACAAGATTGGTTAAAAACCCTAATTGGACAAGAATAAGCCTAGGGAGGACGAAAATGACCTAAATGTTAATCCAATGACACAACTCAACTTATTGGATGCACAAGATTGGTTAAAAACCCTAATTGGGCAAGAATAAGCCTAGGGAGGACGAAAATGACCTAATTGATCATCCAATGACACAAACTCACCCAAGATTGGTTAAAAACCCTAATTGGACAAGAATAAGCCTAGGGAGGACGAAAATGACCTAAATGTTAATCCAATGACACAACTCAACTTATTGGATGCACAAGATTGGTTAAAAACCCTAATTGGACAAGAATACGCCTAGGGAGGACGAAAATGACCTAAATGTTAATCCAATGACACAACTCAACTTATTGGATGCACAAGATTGGTTAAAAACCCTAATTGGACAAGAATATGCCTAGGGAGGACGAAAATGACCTAAATATTAATCCAATGACACAACTCAACTTATTGGATGCACAAGATTGGTTAAAAACCCTAATTGGGCAAGAATAAGCCTAGGGAGGACGAAAATAACCTAATTGATCATCCAATGACACAAACACACCTATTGGATGCACAAGATTGGTTAAAAACCCTAATTGGGCAAGAATAAGCCTAGGGAGGACGAAAATGACCTAATTGATCATCCAATGACACAAACACACCTATTGGATGCACAAGATTGGTTTAAAACCCTAATTGGACAAGAATATGCCTATGGAGGACGAAAATGACGTAATTGATCACCCAATGACACAACATACCTATTGGATGCACAAGATTGGTTAAAAACCCTAATTGGACAAGAATATGCCTAGGGAGGACGAAATTGACCTAATTGATCATCCAATGACACAAACACAACTATTAGATGCACAAGATTGGTTAAAAACCCTAATTGGACAAGAATAAGCCTAGGGAGGACGAAAATGACCTAATTGATCATCCAATGACACAAACACACCTATTGGATGCACAAGATTGGTTAAAAACCCTAATTGGACAAGAATATGCCTAGGGAGGACGAAAATGACCTAATTGATCATCCAATGACACAAACACACCTATTAGATGCACAAGATTGGTTAAAAACCCTAATTGAACAAGAATAAGCCTAGGGAGGACGAAAATGACCTAATTGATCATCCAATGACACAAACACACCTATTGGATGCACAAGATTGGTTAAAAACCCTAATTGGACAACAATAAGCCTAGGGAGGACGAAAATGACCTAACTGATCATCCATTGACACAAACACACCTATTGGATGCACAAGATTGGTTAAAAACCCTAATTGGACAAGAATATGCCTAGGGAGGACGAAAATCACCTAAATATTAATTCAATGACACAAACAAACTTATCGGATGCCCAAGATTGGTTAAAAACCTAATTGGACAAGAATAAGCCTAGGGAGGACGAAAATGACCTAATTGATCATCCAATGACACAAACACACCTATTGGATGCACAAGATTGGTTAAAAACCCTAATTGGACAAGAATATGCCTAGGGAGGACGAAAATGACCTAATTGATCATCCAATGACACAACACACCTATTGGATGCACAAGATTGGTTAAAAACCCTAATTGGACAAGAATAAGCCTATGGAGGTCGAAAATGACCTAATTGATCATCCAATGACACAAACACACCTATTGGATGCACAAGATTGGTTAAAAACCCTAATTGGACAAGAATATGCCTAGGGAGGACGAAAATGACCTAATTGATCATCCAATGACACAACACACCTATTGGATGCACAAGATTTGTTAAAAACCCTAATTGGACAAGAATATGCCTAGGGAGGACGAAAATGACCTAAATATTAATTTAATTACACAAACAAAGTTATTGGATGCACAAGATTGGTTAACAACTCTAATTGGACAAGAATAAGCCTAGGGAAGACGTAAATGACCTAATAGATCATCCAATGACACAAACACACCTATTGGTTGCACAAGATTGGTTAAAAACCCTAATTGGACAAGAATATGCATAGGGAGGACGAAAATGACCTAAATATTAATTCAATGACACAAACAAACCTATCGGATGCACAAGATTGGTTAAAAACCCTAATTGGACAAGAATAAGCCTAGGGAGGACGAAAATGACCTAATTGATCATCCAATGACACAAACACACCTATTGGATGCACAAGATTGGTTAAAAACCCTAATTTGACCAGAATAAGCCTAGGGAGGACGAAAATGACCTAATTGATCATCCAATGACACAAACACACCTATTGGATGCACAAGATTGGTTAAAAACCCTAATTGGACAAGAATAAGCCTAGGGAGGACGAAAATGACCTAATTGATCATCCAATGACACAAACACACCTATTGGATGCACAAGATTGGTTAAAAACCCTAATTGGACAAGAATATGCCTAGGGAGGACGAAAATGACCTAAATATTAATTCAATGAAACAAACAAACTTATTGGATGCACAAGATTGGTTACAAACCCTAATTGGACAAGAATATGCCTAGGGAGGACGAAAATGACCTAATTGATCATCCAATGACACAAACACACCTATTGGATGCACAAGATTGGTTAAAAACCCTAATTGGACAAGAATATGCCTAGGGAGGACGAATATGACCTAAATGTTAATCCAATAACACAAATGAACTTATTGGATGCACAAGATTGGTTAAAAACCCTAATTGTACAAGAATAAGCCTAGGGAGAACGAAAATGACCTAATTGATCATCCAATGACACAAACACACCTATTGGATGCACAAGATTGGTTAAAAACCCTAATTGGACAAGAATATGCCTAGGTAGGACGGATATGACCTAAATGTTAATCCAATGACAAAAATGAACAAATTGGATGCCCAAGATTGGTTAAAAACCATAATTGAACAAGAATAAGCCTAGGGAGGACGAAAATGACCTAATTGATCATCCAATGACACAAACACACCTATTGGATGCACAAGATTGGTTAAAAACCCTAATTGGACAAGAATATGCCTAGGGAGGACGAAAATGACCTAATTGATCATCCAATGACACAAACACACCTATTGGATGCACAAGATTGGTTAAAAACCCTAATTGGACAAGAATATGCCTAGGGAGGACGAAAATGACCTAATTGATCATCCAATGACACAAACAAACCTATTGGATGCACAAGATTGGTTAAAAACCCTAATTGGACAAGAATAAGCGTAGGGAGAACGAAAATGACCTAAATGTTAATCCAATGACACAACTCAACTTATTGGATGCACAAGATTGGTTAAAAACCCTAATTGGACAAGAATAAGCCAAGGGAGGACGAAAATGACCTAATTGATCATCCAATGACACAAACACACCTATTGGATGCACAAGATTGGTTAAAAACCCTAATTTGACAAGAATATGCCTAGGGAGGACGAAAATGACCTAATTGATCATCCAATGACACAAATGAACTTATTGGATGCACAAGATTAGTTAAAAACCCTAATTGGACAAGAATAAGCCTAGGGAGTACGAAAATAACCTAATTGATCATCCAATGACACAAACACACCTATTGGATGCACAAGTTTGGTTAAAAACCCTAATTGATCATCCAATGACACAAACACACCTATTGGATGCACAAAATTGGTCTAAAACTATAATTGGACAAGAATATGCCTAGGGAGGACGAAAATGACCTAAATGTTAATCCAATGACACAAATGAACTTATTGGATGCACAAGATTGGTTAAAAACCCTAATCGGACAAAATAAGCCTAGGGAGGACGAAAATGACCTAAATGTTAATCCAATGACACAACTCAACTTATTGGAAGCACAAGATTGGTTAAAAACCCTAATTAGGCAAGAATAAGCCTAGGGAGGACGAAAATGAC
>JBBPBR010001253.1:0-43677 GCA_037974775.1 Cicer pinnatifidum | reverse complement strand
TATTCTTGTCCAATTAAGGTTTTTAACCAATCTTGTGCATCCAATAAGTTGAGTTGTGTCATTGGATTAACATTTAGGTCATTTTCGTCCTCCCTAGGCATATTCTTGTCCAATTAGAGTTTTAGACCAATCTTGTGCATCCAATAGGTGTGTTTGTGTCATTGGATGATCAATTAGGTTATTTTCGTCCTCCCTAGGCTTATTATTGTCCAATTAGGGTTTTTAACCAATCTTGTGCATCCAATAGGTGTGTTTGTGTCATTGGATGATCAATTAGGTCATTTTCGTCCTCCCTAGGCTTATTCTTGTCCAATTATGGTTTTTAACCAATCTTGATCATCCAATAAGTTCATTTGTGTTATTGGATTAACATTTAGGTCATATTCGTCCTCCCTAGGCATATTCTTGTCCAATTAGGGTTTTTAACCAATCTTGTGCATCCAATAGGTGTGTTTGTGTCATTGGATGAACAATTAGGTCATTTTCGTCCTCCCTAGGCATATTCTTGTCCAGTTAGGGTTTTTAACCAATCTTGTGCATCCAATAGATGTGTTTGTGTCATTGGATGATCAATTAGGTCATTTCCGTCCTCCCTAGGCTTATTCTTGCCCAATTAGGGTTTTTAACCAATCTTGTGCATCCAATAACTTTGTTTGTGTCATTGAATTAATATTTAGGTCATTTTCGTCCTCCCTAGGCATATTCTTGTCCAATTAGGGTTTTTAACCAATCTTGTGCATCCAATAGGTGTGTTTGTGTCATTGGATGATCAATTAGGTCATTTTCGTCCTCCCTAGGCTTATTCTTTTCCAATTAGGGTTTTTAACCAATCTTGTGCATCCAATAGGTGTGTTTGTGTCATTGGATGATCAATTAGGTGATTTTCGTTCTCCCTAGGCATATTCTTGTCCAATTAGGGTTTTTAACCAATCTTGTGCATCCAATACGTGTGTTTTTGTCATTGGATGATCAACTAGGTTATTTTCGTCCTCCTAGGCATATTCTTGTCCAATTAGGGTTTTTAACCAATCTTGTGCATCCAATTGGTGTGTTTATGTCATTGGATGATCAATTAGGTCATTTTCGTCCTCCCTAGGCTTATTCTTGTCCAATTAGGGTTTTTAACCAATCTTGTGCATCCAATAGGTGTGTTTGTGTCATTGGATGATCAATTAGGTCATTTTCGTCCTCCCTAGGCTTATTCTTGCCCAATTAGGGTTTTTAACCAATCTTGTGCATCCAATATGTTGAGTTGTGTCATTGGATTAACATTTAGGTCATTTTCGTCTTCCCTAGGCATATTCTTGTCCAATTAGAGTTTTAGACCAATCTTGTGCATCCAATAGGTGTGTTTGTGTCATTGGATGATCAATTAGGTCATTTTCGTCCTCCCTAGGCTTATTCTTGTCCAATTAGGGTTTTTAACCAATCTTGTGCATCCAATAGGTGGGTTTGTGTCATTGGATGATCAATTAGGTCACTTTCGTCCTCCCTAGGCTTATTCTTGTCCAATTAGGGTTTTTAACCAATCTTGTGCATCCAATAGGTGTGTTTGTGTCATTGGATGATCAATTAGGTCATTTTCGTCCTCCCTAGGCTTATTCTTGTCCAATTAGGGTTTTTAACCAATCTTGTGCATCAGATAAGTTTGTTTGTGTCATTGAATTAATATTTAGGTAATTTTCGTCCTCCCTAGGCATATTCTTGTCCAATTAGGATTTTTAACCAATCTTGTGCATCCAATACGTGTGTTTGTGTCATTGGATGATCAATTAGGTCATTTTCGTCCTCCCTAGGCTTATTCTATTCCAATTAGGGTTTTTAACCAATCTTGTGCATCCAATAAGTTGAGTTGTGTCATTGGATTAACATTTAGGTCATTTTCGTCCTCCCTAGGCTTATTCTTGTCCAATTAGGGTTTTTAACCAATCTTGTGCATCCAATAGGTGTGTTTGTGTCATTGGATGATCAATTAGGTCATTATCGTTCTCCATAGGCTTATTCTTGTCCAATTAGGGTTTTTAACCAATCTTGTGCATCCAATAAGTTGAGTTGTGTCATTGGATTAACATTTAGGTCATTTTCGTCCTCCCTAGGCTTATTCTTGTCCAATTAGGGTTTTTAACCAATCTTGTGCATCCAATAGGTGTGTTTGTGTCATTGGATGATCAATTAGGTCATTTTCGTCCTCCATAGGTTTATTCTTGTCCAATTAGGGTTTTTAACCAATCTTGTGCATCCAATAGGTGTGTTTGTGTCATTGGATGATCAATTAGGTCATTTTCGTCCTCCCTAGGCTTATTCTTGTCCAATTAGGGTTTTTAACCAGTCTTGTGCATCCAATAGGTGTGTTTGAGTCATTGGATGATCAATTAGGTCATTTTCGTCCTCCCTTGGCATATTCTTGTCCAATTAGAGTTTTTAACGAATCTTGTGCATTCAATTGGTGTGTTTGTGTCATTGGATGATCAATTAGGTCATTTTCGTCCTCCCTAGGCTTATTCTTGTCCAATTAGGGTTTTTAACCAATCTTGTGCATCCAATAAGTTGAGTTGTGTCATTGGATTAACATTTAGGTCATTTTCGTCCTCCCTAGGCTTATTCTTGTCCAATTAGGGTTTTTAACCAATCTTGTGCATCCAATAGGTATGTTTGTGTCATTGGATAATCAATTAGGTCATTTTCGTCCTCCATAGGCTTATTCTTGTCCAATTAGGGTTTTTAACCAATCTTGTGCATCCAATAAGTTGAGTTGTGTCATTGGATTAACATTTAGGTCATTTTCGTCCTCCCTAGGCTTATTCTTGTCCAATTAGGGTTTTTAACCAATCTTGTGCATCCTATAAGTTTGTTTGTGTCATTGAATTAATATTTAGGTCATTTTCGTCCTCCCTAGGCATATTCTTGTCCAATTAGGGTTTTTAACCAATCTTGTGCCTCCAATAAGTTGAGTTGTGTCATTTGATTAACATTTAGGTCATTTTCGTCCTCCCTAGGCTTATTCTTGTCCATCTAGGGTTTTTAACCAATCTTGTGCATCCAATAAATTCATTTGTGTCATTGGATTAACATTTAGGTCATTTTCGTCCTCCCTAGGCATATTCTTGTCCAATTAGAGTTTTAGACCAATCTTGTGCATCCAATAGGTGTGTTTGTGTCATTGGATGATCAATTAGGTTATTTTCGTCCTCCATAGGCTTATTCTTGTCCAATTAGGGTTTTTAACTAATCTTGTGCATCCAATAAGTTCATTTGTGTCATTGGATGATCAATTAGGTCATTTTCGTCCTCCCTAGGCATACTATTGTCCAATTAGGGTTTTTAACCAATCTTGTGCATCCAATAGATGTGTTTGTGTCATTGGATGATCAATTAGGTCATTTTCGTCCTCCCTAGGCTTATTCTTGTCCAATTAGGGTTTTTAACCAATCTTGTGCATCCAATAAGTTCATTTGTGTCATTGGATTAACATTTAGGTCATATTCGTCCTCCCTAGGTATATTCTTGTCCAATTAGGGTTTTTAACCAATCTTGTGCATCCAATAGGTGTGTTTGTGTCATTGGATGATCAATTAGGTCATTTTCGTCCTCCCTAGGCTTATTCTTGTCCAATTATGGTTTTTAACAAATCTTGTGCATCCAATAAGTTCATTTGTGTCATTGGATGATCAATTAGGTCATTTTCGTCCTCCCTAGGCATATTCTTGTCAAATTAGGGTTTTTAACCAATCTTGTGCATCCAATAGGTGTGTTTGTGTCATTGGATGATCAATTAGGTCATTTTCGTCCTCCCTTGGCTTATTCTTGTCCAATTAGGGTTTTTAACCAATCTTGTGCATCCAATAAGTTGAGTTGTGTCATTGGATTAACATTTAGGTCATTTTCGTTCTCCCTACGCTTATTCTTGTCCAATTAGGGTTTTTAACCAATCTTGTGCATCCAATAGGTTTGTTTGTGTCATTGGATGATCAATTAGGTCATTTTCGTCCTCCCTAGGCATATTCTTGTCCAATTAGGGTTTTTAACCAATCTTGTGCATCCAATAGGTGTGTTTGTGTCATTGGATGATCAATTAGGTCATTTTCGTCCTCCCTAGGCATATTCTTGTCCAATTAGGGTTTTTAACCAATCTTGTGCATCCAATAATTTGAGTTGTGTCATTGGATTAACATTTAAGTCATTTTCGTCCTCCCTAGGCTTATTCTTGTCCAATTAGGGTTTTTAACCAATCTTGTGCATCCAATAAGTTCATTTGTGTCATTGGATTAACATTTAGGTCATTTTCGTCCTCTCTAGGCATATTCTTGTCCAATTAGAGTATTAGACCAATCTTGTGCATCCAATAGGTGTGTTTGTGTCTTTGGATGATCAATTAGGTTATTTTCGTCCTCCCTAGGCTTATTCTTGTCCAATTAGGGTTTTTAACTAATCTTGTGCATCCAATAAGTTCATTTGTGTCATTGGATGATCAATTAGGTCATTTTCGTCCTCCCTAGGCATATTCTTGTCCAATTAGGGTTTTTAACCAATCTTGTGCATCCAATAGGTGTGTTTGTGTCATTGGATGATCAATTAGGTCATTTTCGTCCTCCTTTGGCATATTCTTGTCCAATTAGGGTTTTTAACAAATCTTGTGCATCTAATAGGTGTGTTTGTGTCATTGGATGATCAATTAGGTCATTTTCGTCCTCCCAAGGCTTATTCTTGTCCAATTAGGGTTTTTAACCAATCTTGTGCATCTGATAATTTTGTTTGTGTCATTGAATTAATATTTAGGTCATTTTTGTCCTCCCTAGGCATATTCCTGTCCAATTAGGGTTTTTAACCAATCTTGTGCATCCAATAGGTGTGTTTGTGTCATTGGATGATCAATTAGGTCATTTTCGTCCTCCGTAGGCTTATTCTTGTCCAATTAGGGTTTTTAACCAATCTTGTGCATCCAATAGGTGTGTTTGTGTCATGGGATGATCAATTAGGTCATTTTCGTCCTCCCTAGGCTTATTCTTGTCCAATTAGGGTTTTTAACCAATCTTGTGCATCCAATAGGTGTGTTTGTGTCGTTGGATGATCAATTAGGTCATTTTCGTCCTCCCTGGGCTTATTCTTGTCCAATTAGGGTTTTTAACCAATCTTGTGCATCCAATAAGTTCATTTGTGTCATTGGATTAACATTTAGGTCATTTTCGTCCTCCCTAGGCATATTCTTGTCCAATTAGGGTTTTTAACCAATCTTGTGCATCCAATAGGTGTGTTTGTGTCATTGGATGATCAATTAGGTCATTTTCGTCCTCCCTATGCTTATTCTTGTCCAATTAGGGTTTTTAGCCAATCTTGTGCATCCAATAAGTTCATTTGTGTCATTGGATGATCAATTAGGTCATTTTCGTCCTCCCTAGGCATATTCTTGTCCAACTAGGGTTTTTAACCAACCTTGTGCATCCAATAGGTGTGTTTGTATCATTGGATGATCAATTAGGTCATTTTCGTCCTCCTTAAGCTTATTCTTGTCCAATTAGGGTTTTTAACCAATCTTGTGCATCCAATAAGTTCATTTGTGTCATTGGATTAACATTTAGGTCATTTTCGTCCTCCCTAGGCATATTCTTGTCCAATTAGGGTTTTTAACCAATCTTGTGCATCCAATAGGTGTGTTTGTGTCATTGGATGATCAATTAGGTCATTTTCGTCCTTTCTATACTTATTCTTGTCCAGTTAGGGTTTTTAACCAATCTTGTGCATCAAATAAGTTGAGTTGTGTCATTGGATTAACATTTAGGTCATTTTCGTTCTCCCTAGGCTTATGCTTGTCCAAATAGGGTTTTTAACCAATCTTGTGCATCCAATAACTTTGTTTGTGTCATTGAATTAATATTTAGGTGATTTTCGTCCTCCCTAGGCATATTCTTGTCCAATTAGGGTTTTTACCCAATCTTGTGCATCCAATAGGTGTGTTTGTGTCATTGGATGATCAATTAGGTCATTTTTGTCCTCCCTAGGCATATTCTTGTCCAACTAGGGTTTTAAACCAATCTTGTGCATCCAATAGGTGTGTTTGTGTCATTGGATGATCAATTAGGTCATTATTGTCCTCCCTAGGCATATTCTTGTCCAATTAGGGTTTTTAACCAATCTTGTGCATCCAATAGGTGTGTTTGTGTCATTGGATGATCAGTTAGGTCATTTTCGTCCTCCCTAGGCTTATTCTTGTCCAATTGAGGTTTTTAACCAATCTTGTGCATCAAATAAGTTGAGTTGTGTCATTGGATTAACATTTAGGTCATTTTCGTTCTCCCTAGGCTTATTCTTGTCCAAATAGGGTTTTTAACCAATCTTGTGCATCCAATAACTTTGTTTGTGTCATTGAATTAATATTTAGGTGATTTTCGTCCTCCCTAGGCATATTCTTGTCCAATTAGGGTTTTTAACCAATCTTGTGCATCCAATAGGTGTGTTTGTGTCATTGGATGATCAATTAGGTTATTTTCGTCCTTCCTAGGCTTATTCTTGTCCAATTAGGGTTTTTAACCAATCTTGTGCATCCAATAAGTTCATTTGTGTCATTGGATTAACATTTAGGTCATTTTCGTCCTCCCTAGGCATATTCTTGTCCAATTAGGGTTTTTAACCAATCTTGTGCATCCAATAGGTGTGTTTGTGTCATTGGATGATCAATTAGGTCATTTTCGTCCTTTCTATGCTTATTCTTGTCCAATTAGGGTTTTTAACCAATCTTGTGCAACAAATAAGTTCATTTGTGTCATTGGATGATCAATTAGGTCATTTTCGTCCTCCCTAGGCATATTCTTGTCCAGCTAGGGTTTTTAACCAATCTTGTGCTTCCAATAGGTGTGTTTGTGTCATTGGATGATCAATTAGGTCATTTTCGTCCTCATTAGGCTTATTCTTGTCCAATTGGGGTTTTTAACCAATCTTGTGCATCCAATAGGTGTGTTTGTGTCATTGGATGATCAATTAGGTCATTTTTGTCCTCCCAAGGCATATTCTTGTCCAACTAGGGTTTTAAACCAATCTTGTGCATCCAATTGGTGTGTTTGTGTCATTGGATGATCAATTAGGTCATTTTCGTCCTCCCTAGGCTTATTCTTGTCCAATTAGGGTTTTTAACCAATCTTGTGCATCCAATAACTTTGTTTGTGTCATTGAATTAATATTTAGATCATTTTCGTCCTCCCTAGGCATATTCTTATCCAATTAGGGTTTTTAACCAATCTTGTGCATCCAATAAATGTGTTTGTGTCATTGGATGATCAATTAGGTCATTTTCGTCCTCCCTAGGCTTATACTTGTCCAATTAGGGTTTTTAACCAATCTTGTGCATCCAATAACTTTGTTTGTGTCATTGAAATAATATTTAGGTCATTTTCGTCCTCCCTAGGCATATTCTTGTCCAATTAGGGTTTTTAACCAATCTTGTGCATCCAATAGGTGTGTTTGTGTCATTGGATGATCAATTAGGTCATTTTCGTCCTCCCTAGGCTTATTCTTGTCCAATTAGGGTTTTTAACCAATCTTGTGCATCCAATAGGTGTGTTTGTGTCATTGGATGATCAATTAGGTCATCTTCGTCCTCCCTAGGCTTATCCTTGCCCAATTAGGGTTTTTAACCAATCTTGTGCATCCAATAAGTTGAGTTGTGTCATTGGATTAACATTTAGGTAATTTTCGTCCTCCCTAGGCTTATTCTTGTCCAATTAGGGTTTTTAACCAATCTTGTGCATCCAATAAGTTCATTTGTGTCATTGGATTAACATTTAGGTCATTTTCGTCCTCCCTAGGCATATTCTTGTCCAATTAGGGTTTTTAACCAATCTTGTGCATCCAATATGTGTGTTTGTGTCATTGGATGATCAATTAGGTTATTTTCGTCCTCCGTAGGCATATTCTTGTCTAATTAGGGTTTTTAACCAATCTTGTGCATCCAATAGGTGTGTTTGTGTCATTGGATGATCAATTAGGTCTTTTTCGTCCTCCCTAGGCTTATTCTTGTCCAATTAGGGTTTTTAACCAATCTTGTGCATCCAATAGGTGTGTTTGTGTCATTGGATGATCAATTAGGTCTTTTTTGTCCTCCCTAGGCTTATTCTTGCCCAATTAGGGTTTTTAACCAATCTTGTGCATCCAATAAGTTGAGTTGTGTCATTGGATTAGCATTTAGGTCATTTTCGTCCACCCTAGGCTTATTCTTGTCCAATTAGGGTTTTTAACCAATCTTGTGCATCCAATAAGTTCATTTGTGTCATTGGATTAACATTTAGGTCATTTTCGTCCTCCCTAGGCATATTCTTGTCCAATTAGGGTTTTTAACCAATCTTGTGCATCCAATATGTGTGTTTGTGTCATTGGATGATCAATTAGGTTATTTTCGTCCTCCCTAGGCATATTCTTGTCTAATTAGGGTTTTTAACCAATCTTGTGCATCCAATAGGTGTGTTTGTGTCATTGGATGATCAATTAGGTCTTTTTTGTCCTCCCTAGGCTTATTCTTGCCCAATTAGGGTTTTTAACCAATCTTGTGCATCCAATAAGTTGAGTTGTGTCATTGGATTACTATTTAGGTCATTTTCGTCCACCCTAGGCTTATTCTTGTCCAATTAGGGTTTTTAACCAATCTTGTGCATCCAATAAGTTCATTTGTGTCATTGGATTAACATTTAGGTCATTTTCGTCCTCCCTAGGCATATTCTTGTCCAATTAGGGTTTTTAACCAATCTTGTGCATCCAATATGTGTGTTTGTGTCATTGGATGATCAATTAGGTTATTTTCGTCCTCCCTAGGCATATTCTTGTCTAATTAGGGTTTTTAACCAATCTTGTGCATCCAATAGGTGTGTTTGTGTCATTGGATGATCAATTAGGTCTTTTTTGTCCTCCCTAGGCTTATTCTTGCCCAATTAGGGTTTTTAACCAATCTTGTGCATCCAATAAGTTGAGTTGTGTCATTGGATTAGCATTTAGGTCATTTTCGTCCACCCTAGGCTTATTCTTGTCCAATTAGGGTTTTTAACCAATCTTGTGCATCCAATAAGTTCATTTGTGTCATTGGATTAACATTTAGGTCATTTTCGTCCTCCCTAGGCATATTCTTGTCCAATTAGGGTTTTTAACCAATCTTGTGCATCCAATATGTGTGTTTGTGTCATTGGATGATCAATTAGGTTATTTTCGTCCTCCCTAGGCATATTCTTGTCCAATTAGGGTTTTTAACCAATCTTGTGCATCCAATAAGTTCATTTGTGTCATTGGATTAACATTTAGGTCATTTTCGTCCTCCCTAGGCATATTCTTGTCCAATTAGGGTTTTTAACCAATCTTGTGCTTCCAATAGGTGTGTTTGTGTCATTGTATGATCAATTAGGTCATTTTCGTCCTCCCTAGGCTTATTCTTGTCCAATTAGGCTTTTTAACCAATCTTGTGCATCCAACAAGTTTGTTTATGTCATTGAAATAATATTTAGGTCATTTTCGTCCTCCTTAGGCATATTCTTGTCCAATTAGGGTTTTTAACCAATCTTGTGCATCCAATAGGTGTGTTTGTGTCATTGGATGATCAATTAGGTCATTTTCGTCCTCCCTAGGCTTATTCTTGTCCAATTAGGATTTTTAACCAATCTTGTGTATCCAATAACTTTGTTTGTATCATTGAATTAATATTTAGGTCATTTTCGTCCTCCCTAGGAATATTCTTGTCCAATTAGGGTTTTTAACCAGTCTTGTGCATCCAATAGGTGTGTTTGTGTCATTGGATGATCAATTAGGTCATTTTCGTCCTCCCTAGGCTTATTCTTGTCCAATTAGGGTTTTTAACCAATCTTGTGCATCCAATAAGTTTGTTTGTGTCATTGAATTAATATTTAGGTCATTTTCGTCCTCCCTAGGCATATTCTTGTCCAATTAGGGTTTTTACCCAATCTTGTGCATCCAATAAGTGTGTTTGTGGCAATGGATGATCAATTAGGTCATTTTCGTCCTCCCTAGGCTTATTCTTGTCCAATTAGGGTTTTTAACCAATCTTGTGCATCCAATAGGTGTGTTTGTGTCATTGGATGATCAATTAGGTCATTTTCGTCCTCCCTAGGCTTATTCTTGCCCAATTATGGTTTTTAACCAATCTTGTGCATCCAATAAGTTGAGTTGTGTCATTGGATTAACATTTAGGTCATTTTCGTCCTCCCTAGGCTTATTTTGTCCGATTAGGGTTTTTAACCAATCTTGTGCATCCAATAAGTTCATTTGTGTCATTGGATTAACATTTAGGTCATTTTCGTCCTCCCTAGGCATATCCTTGTCCAATTAGAGTTTTAGACCAATCTTGTGCATCCAATAGGTGTGTTTGTGTCATTGGATGATCAATTAGGTCATTTTCGTCCTCCCTAGGCTTATTCTTGTCCAATTAGGGTTTTTAACCAATCTTGTGCATCCAATAGGTGTGTTTGTGTCATTGGATGATCAATTAGGTCATTTTCGTCCTCCCTAGGCTTATTCTTGCCCAATTATGGTTTTTAACCAATCTTGTGCATCCAATAAGTTGAGTTGTGTCATTGGATTAACATTTAGGTCATTTTCGTCCTCCCTAGGCTTATTCTTGTCCAATTAGGGTTTTTAACCAATCTTGTGCATCCAATAGGTGTGTTTGTGTCATTGGATGATCAATTAGGTCATTTTCGTCCTCCATAGGCTTATTCTTGTCCAATTAGGGTTTTTAACCAATCTTGTGCATCCAATAAGTTGAGTTGTGTCTTTGGATTAACATTTAGGTCATTTTCATCCTCCCTAGGCATATTCTTGTCCAATTAGGGTTTTTAACCAATCTTGTGCATCCAAAAAGTTCATTTGTGTCATTGGATTAACATTTAGGTCATTTTCGTCCTCCCTAGGCATATTCTTGTCCAATTAGGGTTTTTAACCAATCTTGTGCTTCCAATAGGTGTGTTTGTGTCATTGGATGATCAATTAGGTCATTTTCGTCCTCCCCAGGCTTATTCTTGTCCAATTAGGGTTTTTAACCAATCTTGTGCATCCAATAAGTTCATTTGTGTCATTGGATTAACATTTAGGTCATTTTCGTCCTCCCTAGGCATATTCTTGTCCAATTAGAGTTTTAGACCAATCTTGTGCATCCAATAGGTGTGTTTGTGTCATGGGATGATCAATTAGGTTATTTTCGTCCTCCCTAGGCTTATTCTTGTCCAATTAGGGTTTTTAACTAATCTTGTGCATCCAATAAGTTCATTTGTGTCATTGGATGATCAATTAGGTCATTTTCATCCTCCATAGGCTTATTCTTGTCCAATTAGGGTTTTTAACCAATCTTGTGCATCCAATAGGTGTGTTTGGGTCATTGGATGATCAATTAGGTCATTTTCGTCCTCCCTAGGCTTATTCTTTCCCAATTAGGGTTTTTAACCAATCTTGTGCATCCAATAAGTTGAGTTGTGTCATTGGATTAACATTTAGGTCATTTTCGTCCTCCCTAGGCTTATTCTTGTCCAATTAGGGTTTTTAACCAATCTTGTGCATCCAATAAGTTCATTTGTGTCATTGGATTAACATTTAGGTCATTTTCGTCCTCCCTAGGCATATTCTTGTCCAATTAGAGTTTTAGACCAATCTTGTGCATCCAATAGGTGTGTTTGTGTCATTGGATGATCAATTAGGTTATTTTCGTCCTCCCTAGGCTTATTCTTGTCCAATTAGGGTTTTTAACTAATCTTGTGCATCCAATAAGTTCATTTGTGTCATTGGATGATCAATTAGGTCATTTTCGTCCTCCCTGGGCATATTCTTGTCCAATTAGGGTTTTTAACCAATCTTGTGCATCCAATTGGTGTGTTTGTGTCATTGGATGACCAATTAGGTCCTTATCGTCCTCCCTAGGCATATTCTTGTCCAATTAGGGTTTTTAACCAATCTTGTGCATCCATTAGGTGTGTTTGTGGCAATGGATGATCAATTGGGTCATTTTCATCCTCCCTAGGCTTGTTCTTGTCCAATTAGGGCTTTTAACCAATCTTGTGCATCAAATAGGTGTGTTTGGGTCATTGGATGATCAATTAGGTCATTTTCGTCCTCCCTAGGCTTATTCTTTCCCCATTAGGGTTTTTAACCAATCTTGTGCATCCAATAAGTTGAGTTGTGTCATTGGATTAACATTTAGGTCATTTTCTTCCTCCCTAGGCTTATTCTTGTCCAATTAGGGTTTTTAACCAATCTTGTGCATCCAATAAGTTCATTTGTGTCATTGGATTAACATTTAGGTCATTTTCGTCCTCCCTAGGCATATTCTTGTCCAATTAGAGTTTTAGACCAATCTTGTGCATCCAATAGGTGTGTTTGTGTCATTGGATGATCAATTAGGTCATTTTCGTCATCTCTAGGCTTATTCTTGTCCAATTAGGGTTTTTAACCAATCTTGTGCATCCAATAGGTGTGTTTGTGTCATTGGATGATCGATTAGGTCATCTTCGTCCTCCCTAGGCTTATTCTTGCCCAATTAGGGTTTTTAACCAATCTTGTGTATCCAATAAGTTGAGTTGTGTCATTGGATTAACATTTAGGTCATTTTTGTCCTCCATAGGCTTATTCTTGTCCAATTAGGGTTTTTAACCAATCTTGTGCATCCAATAAGTTCATTTGTGTCATTGGATTAACATTTAGGTCATTTTCGTCCTCCCTAGGCATATTCTTGTCCAATTAGAGTTTTAGACCAATCTTGTGCATCCAATAGGTGTGTTTGTGTCATTGGATGATCAATTAGGTTATTTTCGTCCTCCCTAGGCTTATTCTTGTCCAATTAGGGTTTTTAACTAATCTTGTGCATCCAGTAAGTTCATTTGTGTCATTGGATGATCAGTTAGGTCATTTTCATCCTCTCTAGGCACATTCTTGTCCAATTAGGGTTTTTAACCAATCTTGTGCATCCAATAGGTGTGTTTGTGTCATTGGATGATCAATTAGGTCATTTTCGTCCTCCCTAGGCTTATTCTTGTCCAATTAGGGTTTTTAACCGATCTTGTGCATCCAATAGGTGTGTTTGTGTCATTGGATGATCAATTAGGTCATTTTAGTCCTCCCTAGGCATATTCTTGTCCAATTAGGGTTTTTAACCAATCTTGTGCATCCAATAAGTTGAGTTGTGTCATTGGATTAACATTTAGGTCATTTTCGTCCTCCCTAGTCTTATTCTTGTCCAATTAGGATTTTTAACTAATCTTGTCCATCCAATAAGTTCATTTGTGTCATTGGATGATCAATTAGGTCATTTCCGTCTTCCCTAGGCATATTCTTGTCCAATTAGGGTTTTTAACCAATCTTGTGCATCCAATAGGTGTGTTTGTGTCATTGGATGATCAATTAGGTCATTTTCGTCCTCCCTAGGCTTATTCTTGTCCAATTAGGGTTTTTAACCGATCTTGTGCATCCAATAGGTGTGTTTGTGTCATTGGATGATCAATTAGGTCATTTTCGTCCTCCCTAGGCATATTCTTGTCCAATTAGGGTTTTTAACCAATCTTGTGCATCCAATAGGTGTGTTTGTGTCATTGGATGATCAATTAGATCATTTTCGTTCTCCCTAGGCTTACTCTTGTCCAATTAGGGTTTTTAACCAATCATGTGCATCCAATAAGTTCATTAGTGTCATTGGATGATCAATTAGGTCATTTTCGTCCTCCCTAGGCATGTTCTTGTCCAACTAGGGTTTTTAACCAATCTTGTGCATCCAATAGGTGTGTTTGTGTCATTGGATGATCAATTAGGTCATTTTCGTCCCCCCTAGGCTTATTCTTGTCCAATTAGGGTTTTTAAGCAATCTTGTGCATCCAATAAGTTCATTTGTGTCATTGGATTAACATTTAGGTTATTTTCGTCCTCCCTAGGCATATTCTTGTCCAATTAGGGTTTTTAACCAATCTTGTGCATCCAATAGGTGTGTTTGTGTCATTGGATGATCAATTAGGTCATTTTCGTTCTTCCTAGGCTTATTTTTGTCCAATTAGGGTTTTTAACCAATCTTGTGCATCCAATAAGTTCATTTGTGTCATTGGATGATCAATTAGGTCATTTTCGTCCTCCCTAGGCATATTCTTGTCCAATTAGGGTTTTTAACCAATCTTGTGCACCCAATAGGTGTGTTTGTATCATTGGATGATCAATTAGGTCATTTTAGTCCTCCCTAGGCATATTCTTGTCCAATTAGGGTTTTTAACCAATCTTGTGCATCCAATAAGTTGAGTTGTGTCATTGGATTAACATTTAGGTCATTTTCGATCTCCCTAGGCTTATTCTTGTCCAATTAGGGTTTTTAACCAATCTTGTGCATCCAATAACTTTGTTTGTGTCATTGAATTAATATTTAGGTCATTTTCGTCCTCCCTAGGCATATTTCTGTCCAATTAGGGTTTTTAACCAATCTTGTGCATCCAATAGGTGTGTTTGTGTCATTGGATGATCAATTAGGTCACTTTCGTCCTCCCTAGGCGTATTGTTGTCCAATTAGGGTTTTTAACCAATCTTGTGCATCTAATAAAGTTCATTTGTGTCATTGGATTAACATTTAGGTCATTTTCGTCCTCCCTTGGCATATTCTTGTTCAATTAGGGTTTTTAACCAATCTTGTGCATCCAATAGGTGTGTTTGTGTCATTGGATGATCAATTAGGTCATTTTCGACCTCCCTAGGCTTATTCTTGTCCAATTAGGGTTTTTAACCAATCTTGTGCATCCAATAAGTTCATATGTGTCATTGGATGATCAATTAGGTCATTTTCGTCCTCCCTAGGCATATTCTTGTCCAGTTAGGGTTTTTAACCAATCTTGTGCATCCAATAGGTGTGTTTGTGTCATTGGATGATCAATTAGGTCATTTTCGTCCTCCCTAGGCATATTCTAGTCCAATTAGGGTTTTTAACCAATCTTGTGCATCCAATAGGTGTGTTTGTGTCATTGGATGATCAATTAGGTCATTTTCGTCCTCCCTAGGCCTATTCTTGTCCAATTAGGGTTTTTAACCAATCTTGTGCATCCGATAAGTTTGTTTGTGTCATTGAATTAATATTTAGGTCATTTTCGTCCTCCCTAGGCATATTCTTGTCCAATTAGGGTTTTTAACCAATCTTGTGCATCCAATAAGTTTAGTTGTGTCATTGGATTAACATTTAGGTCATTTTCGTCCTCCCTAGGCTTATTCTTGTCCAATTAGGGTTTTTAACCAATCTTGTGCATCCAATAGGTGTGTTTGTGTCATTGGATGATCGATTAGGTCATTTTCGTCCTCCCTAGGCATATTCTTTTCCAATTAGGGTTTTTAACCAATCTTGTGCATCCAATAGGTGTGTTTGTGTCATTGGATGATCAATTAGGTCATTTTCGTCCTCCATAGGCTTATTGTTGTCCAATTAGGGTTTTTAACCAGTCTTGTGCATCCAATAAGTTGAGTTGTGTCATTGGATTAACATTTAGGTCATTTTCGTCCTCCCTAGGCTTATTCTTGTCCAATTAGGGTTTTTAACCAATCTTGTGCATCCAATAGGTGTGTTTGTGTCATTGGATGATCAATTAGGTCATTTTCGTCCTCCATAGGCTTATTCTTCTCCAATTAGGGTTTTTAACCAATCTTGTGCATCCAATAAGTTCATTTGTGTCATTGGATTAACATTTAGGTCATTTTCGTCCTCCCTAGGCATATTCTTGTCCAATTAGGGTTTTTAACCAATCTTGTGCATCCAATAGGTGTGTTTGTGTCATTGGATGATCAATTAGGTCATTTTCGTCCTCCCGAGGCTTATTTCTTGTCCAATTAGGCTTTTTAACCAATCTTGTGCATCCAATAATTTTGTTTGTGTCATTGAATTAATATTTAGGTCATTTTTCGTCCTCACTAGGCATATTCTAGTCCAATTAGGGTTTTTAACCAATCTTGTGCATCCAATAGGTGTGTTTGTGTCATTGGATGATCAATTAGGTCATTTTCGTCCTCCCTAGGCTTATTCTTGTCCAATTAGGGTTTTTAACCAATTTTGTGCATCCGATTAGTTTGTTTGTGTCATTAAATTAATATGTAGGTTATTTTCTTCCTCCCTAGGCATATTCTTGTCCAATTAGGGTTTTTAACCAATTTTATGCATCCAATAGGTGTGTTTGTGTCATTGGATGATCAATTAGGTCATTTTCGTCCTCCCTAGGCTTATTCTTGTCCAATTAGGGTTTTTAACCAATCTTGTGCATCCAATAGGTGTGTTTGTGTCATTGGATGATCAATTAGGTCATTTTCGTCCTCCTTAGGCATATTCTTGTCCAATTAGGGTTTTTAACCAATCTTGTGCATCCAATAAGTTGAGTTGTGTCATTGGATTAACATTTAGGTCATTTTCGTCCTCCCTAGGCTTATTCTTGTCCAATTAGGGTTTTTAACCAATCTTGTGCATCCAATAGGTGTGTTTGTGTCATTTGGATGATCAATTAGGTCATTTTCGTCCTCCATAGGCTTATTCTTGTCCAATTAGGGTTTTTAACCAATCTTGTGCATCCAATAAGTTGAGTTGTGTCTTTGGATTAACATTTAGGTCATTTTCGTCCTCCCTAGGCTTATTCTTGTCCAATTAGGGTTTTTAACCAATCTTGTGCATCCAATAGGTGTGTTTGTGTCATTGGATGATCAATTAGGTCATTTTCGTCCTCCATAGGCTTATTCTTGTCCAATTAGGGTTTTTAACCAATCTTATGCATCCAATAGGTGTGTTTGAGTCATTGGATTAACATTTAGGTCATTTTCGTCCTCCCTAGGCATATTCTTGTCCAATTAGGGTTTTTAACCAATCTTGTGCATCTAATAGGTGTGTTTGTGTCATTGGATGATCAATTAGGTCATTTTCGTCCTCCCTAGGCTTATTCTTGTCCAATTAGGGTTTTTAACCAATCTTGTGCATCTGATAATTTTGTTTGTGTCATTGAATTAATATTTAGGTCATTTTTGTCCTCCCTAGGCATATTCCTGTCCAATTAGGGTTTTTAACCAATCTTGTGCATCCAATAGGTGTGTTTGTGTCATTGGATGATCAATTAGGTCATTTTCGTCCTCCGTAGGCTTATTCTTGTCCAATTAGGGTTTTTAACCAATCTTGTGCATCCAATAAGTTGAGTTGTGTCATTGGATTAACATTTAGGTCATTTTCGTCCTCCCTAGGCTTATTATTGTCCAATTAGGGTTTTTAACCAATCTTGTGCATCCAATACGTGTGTTTGTGTCATTGGATGATCAATTAGGTCATTTTCGTCCTCCATAGGCTTATTCTTGTCCAATTAGGGTTTTTAACCAATCTTGTGCATCCAATAGGTGTGTTTGTGTCATTGGATGATCAATTAGGTCATTTTCGTCCTCCCTAGGCATATTCTAGTCCAATTAGGGTTTTTAACCAATCTTGTGCATCCAATAGGTGTGTTTGTGTCATTGGATGATCAATTAGGTCATTTTCGTCCTCCCTAGGCATATTCTTGTCCAATTATGGTTTTTAACCAATCTTGTCCATCCAATAGGTGTGTTTGTGTCATTGGATGATAAATTAGGTCATTTTCGTCCTCCTTAGGCATATTCTTGTCCAATTAGGGTTTTTAACCAATCTTGTGCATCCAATAAGTTGAGTTGTGTCATTGGATTAACATTTAGGTCATTTTCGTCCTCCCTAGGCTTATTCTTGTCCAATTAGGGTTTTTAACCAATCTCGTGCATCCAATAGGTGTGTTTGTGTCATTGGATGATCAATTATGTCATTTTCGTCCTCCCTAGGCTTATTCTTGCCCAATTAGGGTTTTTAACCAATCTTGTGCATCCAATAAGTTGAGTTGTGTCATTGGATTAACATTTAGGTCATTTTCGTCCTCCCTAGGCTTATTCTTGTCCAATTAGGGTTTTTAACCAATCTTGCGCATCCAATAAGTTCATTTGTGTCATTGGATTAACATTTAGGTCATTTTCGTCCTCCCTAGGCATATTCTTGTCCAATTAGGGTTTTTAACCAATCTTGTGCATCCAATAGGTGTGTTTGTGTCATTGGATGATCAATTAGGTCATTTTCGTCCTCCCTAGGCTTATTCTTGTCCAATTAGGGTTTTTAACAAATCTTGTGCATCCAATAATTTCATTTGTGTCATTGGATGATCAATTAGGTCATTTTCGTCCTTCCTAGGCATATTCTTGTCCACCTAGGGTTTTTAACCAGTCTTGTGCATCCAATAGGTGTGTTTGTGTCATTGGATGATCAATTAGGTCATTTTCATCCTCCCAAGGCTTATTCTTGCCCAATTAGGGTTTTTAACCAATCTTGTGCATCCAATAAGTTCATTTGTGTCATTGGATTAACATTTAGGTCATTTTCGTCCTCCCTAGGCATATTCTTGTCCAATTAGGGTTTTTAACCAATCTTGTGCATCCAATAGGTGTGTTTGTGTCATTGGAAGATCAATTAGGTCATTTTCGTCCTCCCTAGGCTTATTCTTGTCCAATTAGGGTTTTTAACCAATCTTGTGTATCCAATATGTTCATTTGTGTCATTGGATGATCAATTAGGTCATTTTTCGTCCTCCCTAGGCTTATTCTTGTCCAATTAGGGTTTTTAACCAATCTTGTGCATCCAATAAGTTCATTTGTGTCATTGGATTAACATTTAGGTCATTTTCGTCCTCCCTAGGCATATTCTTGTCCAATTAGGGTTTTTAACCAATCTTGTGCATCCAATAAGTTGAGTTGTGTCATTGAATTAATATTTAGGTCATTTTCGTCCTCCCTAGGCATATTCTTGTCCAATTAGTGTTTTTAACCAATCTTGTGCATCCAATTGGTGTGTTTGTGGCAATGGATGATCAATTAGGTCATTTTCGTCCTCCCTAGGCTTATTCTTGTCCAATTAGGGTTTTTATACCAATCTTGTGCATCCAGTAGGTGTGTTTGTGTCATTGGATGATCAATTAGGTTATTTTCGTCCTCCCTAGGCTTATTCTTGTCCAATTAGGGTTTTTAACCAATCTTGTGCATCCAATAAGTTCATTTGTGTCATTGGATTAACATTTAGGTCATTTTCGTCCTCCCTAGGCATATTCTTGTCCAATTAGGGTTTTTAACCAATCTTGTGCATCCAATAAGTTCATTTGTGTTATTGGATTAACATTTAGGTCATTTTCGTCCTCCCTTGGCATATTCTTGTCCAATTATGGTTTTTAACCAATCGTGTGTATCCAATAGGTGTGTTTGTTTCATTGGATTAACATTTAGGTCATTTTCGTCCTCCCTAGGCATATTCTTGTCCACTTAGGGTTTTAACCAAAGTTTTGCATCCAATAGGTGTGTTTGTGTCATTGGATGATCAATTAGGTCATTTTCGTCCTCCCTAGGCTTATTCTTGTCCAATTAGGGTTTTTAACCAATCTTGTGCATCCAATAAGTTCATTTGTGTCATTGGATGATCAATTATGTCATTTTCGTCCTCCCTAGGCATATTCTTGTCCAACTAGGGTTTTTAACCAATCTTGTGCTTCCAACAGGTATGTTTGTGTCATTGGATGATCAATTAGGTCATTTTCGTCCTTCCTAGGCTTATTCTTGTCCAATTAGGGTTTTTAACCAATCTTGTGCATCCAATAAGTTCATTTGTGTCATTGGATTAACATTTAGGTCATTTTCGTCCTCCCTAGGCATATTCTTGTCCAATTAGGGTTTTTAACCAATCTTGTGCATCCAATAGGTGTGTTTGTGTCATTGGATGATCAATTAGGTCATTTTCGTCCTCCCTAGGCTTATTCTTGTCCAATTAGGGTTTTTAACCAATCTTGTGCATCCAATAGGTGTGTTTGTGTCATTGGATGATCAATTAGGTCATTTTCGTCCTCCCTAGGCTTATTCTGGTCGAATTAGGGTTTCTAACCAATCTTGTGCATCCAATAAGTTGAGTTGTGTCATTGGATTAACATTTAGGTCATTTTCGTCCTCCCTAGGCTTATTCTTGTCCAATTAGGGTTTTTAACCAATCTTGTGCATCCAATAGGTGTGTTTGTGTCATTGGATGATCAATTAGGTCATTTTCGTCCTCCCTAGGCTTATTCTTGCCCAATTAGGGTTTTTAACGAATGTTGTGCATCCAATAAGTTGTGTTGTGTCATTGGATTAACATTTAGGTCATTTTCGTCCTCCCTAGGCTTATTGTTGTCCAATTAGGGTTTTTAACCAATCTTGAGCATCCAATAAGTTCATTTGTCTCATTGGATTAACATTGAGGTCATTTTCGTCCTCCCTAGGCATATTCTTGTCCAATTAGGCTTTTTAACCAATCTTGTGCATCCAATAGGTGTGTTTGTGTCATTGGATGATCAATTAGGTCATTTTCGTCCTCCCTAGGCATATTCTTGTCCAATTAGGGTTTTTAACCAATCTTGTGCATCCAATAAGTTGAGTTGTGTAATTGGATTAACATTTAGGTCATTTTCGTCCTCCCTAGGCTTATTCTTGTCCAATTAGGGTTTTTAACCAATCTTGTGCATCCAATAGGTGTGTTTGTGTCATTGGATGATCAATTAGGTCATTTTCGTCCTCCCTAGGCTTATTCTTGCCCTATTAGAGTTTTTAACCAATCTTGTGCATCCAATAAGTTGAGTTGTGTCATTGGATTAACATTTAGGTCATTTTCGTCCTCCCTAGGCTTATTCTTGTCCAATTAGGGTTTTTAACCAATCTTGTGCATCCAATAAGTTCATTTGTGTCATTGGATTAAAATTTAGGTCATTTTCGTCCTCCCTAGGCTTATTCTTGTCCAATTAGGGTTTTTAACCAATCTTGTGCATCCAATAGGTGTGTTTGTGTCATTGGATGATCAATTAGGTCATTTTCGTCCTCCCTGGGATTATTCTTGCCCAATTAGGGTTTTTAACCAATCTTGTGCATCCAATAAGTTGAGTTGTGTCATTGGATTAACATTTAGGTCATTTTCGTCCTCCCTAGGCTTATTCTTGTCCAATTAGGGTTTTTAACCAATCTTGTGCATCCAATAGGTGTGTTTGAGTCATTGGATGATCAATTAGGTCATTATCGTCCTCCCTAGGCTTATTCTTGCCCAATTAGGGTTTTTAACCAATCTTGTGCATCCAATAAGTTGAGTTGTGTCATTGGATTAACATTTAGGTCATTTTCGTCCTCCCTAGGCTTATTCTTGTCCAATTAGGGTTTTTAACCAATCTTGTGCATCCAATAGGTGTGTTTGTGTCATTGGATGATCAAATAGGTCATTTTCGTCCTCCCTAGGCTTATTCTTGTCCAATTAGGGTTTTTAACCAATCTTGTGCATCCAATAGGTGTGTTTGTGTCATTGGATGATCAATTAGGTAACTTTCGTCCTCCCTAGGCTTATTCTTGCCCAATTAGGGTTTTTAACCATTCTTGTGCATCCAATAAGTTGAGTTGTGTCATAGGATTAACATTTAGGTCATTTTCGTCCTCCCTAGGCTTATTCTTGTCCAATTAGGGTTTTTAACCAATCTTGTGCATCCAATAGGTGTGTTTGTGTCATTGGATGATCAATTAGGTCATTTTCGTCCTCCCTAGGCTTATTCTTTCCCAATTAGGGTTTTTAACCAATCTTGTGCATCCAATTGGTGTGTTTGTGTCATTCGATGATCAATTAGGTTATTTTCGTCCTCCCTAGGCTTATTCTTGTCCAATTAGGGTTTTTAATCAATCTTGTGCATCCAATAGGTGTGTTTGTGTCATTGGATGATCAATTAGGTCATTTTCGTCCTCCCTAGGCTTATTCTTGCCCAATTAGGGTTTTTAACCAATCTTGTGCATCCAATTGGTGTGTTTGTGTCATTGGATGATCAATTAGGTTATTTTCGTCCTCCCTAGGCTTATTCTTGTCCAAATAGGGTTTTTAACCAATCTTGTGCATCCAATAAGTTGAGTTGTGTCATTGGATTAACATTTAGGTCACTTTCGTCCTCGCTAGGCTTATTCTTGTCCAATTAGGGTTTTTAACCAATCTTGTGCATCCAATAGGTGAGTTTGTGTCATTGGATAATCAATTAGGTCATTTTCGTCCTCCCTAGGCTTATTCTTTCCCAATTAGGGTTTTTAATTAATCTTGTGCCTCCAATAAGTTGAGTTGTGTCATTGGATTAACATTTAGGTCATTTTCGTCCTCCCTAGGCTTATTCTTGTCCAATTAGGGTTTTTAACCAATCTTGTGCATCCAATAGGTGTGTTTGTGTCATTGGATGATCAATTAGGTCATTTTCGTCCTCCCTAGGCTTATTCTTTCCCAATTAGGGTTTTTAACCAATCTTGTGCATCCAATTGGTGTGTTTGTGTCATTGGATGATCAATTAGGTTATTTTCGTCCTCCCTAGGCTTATTCTTGTCCAATTAGGGTTTTTAATCAATCTTGTGCATCCAATAGGTGTGTTTGTGTCATTGGATGATCAATTAGGTCATTTTCATCCTCCCTAGGCTTATTCTTGCCCAATTAGGGTTTTTAACCAATCTTGTGCATCCAATAAGTTGAGTTGTGTCATTGGATTAACATTTAGGTCATTTTCGTCCTCCCTAGGCTTATTCTTGTCCAATTAGGGTTTTTAACCAATCTTGTGCATCCAATAGGTGTGTTTGTGTCATTGGATGATCAATTAGGTCATTTTCGTCCTCCCTAGGCTTATTCTTGCCCAATTATGGTTTTTAACCAATCTTGTGCATCCAATAAGTTGAGTTGTCTCATTGGATTAACATTTAGGTCATTTTCGTCCTCCCTAGGCTTATTCTTGTCCAATTAGGGTTTTAAACGAATCTTGTGCATCCAATAAGTTCATTTGTGTCATTGGATTAACATTTAGGTCATTTTCGTCCTCCCTAGGCATATTCTTGTCCAATTTGAGTTTTAGACCAATCTTGTGCATCCAATAGGTGCGTTTGTGTCATTGGATGATCAATTAGGTTATTTTCGTCCTCCCTAGGCTTATTCTTGTCCAATTAGGGTGTTTAACTAATCTTGTGCATCCAATAGGTTTGTTTGTGTCATTGGATGATCAATTAGGTCATTTTCGTCCTCCCTAGGCTTATTCTTGTCCAATTAGGGTTTTGTAACCAATCTTGTGCATCCGATAAGTTTGTTTGTGTCATTGAATTAATATTTAGGTCATTTTCGTCCTCCCTAGGCATATTCTTCTCCAATTAGGGTTTTTAACCAATCTTGTGCATCCAATAGGTGTGTTTGTGTCATTGGACGATCAATTAGGTCATTTTCTTCCTCCCTAGGCTTATTCATGTCCAATTAGGGTTTTTAACCAATCTTGTGCATCCAATAGGTGTGTTTGTGTCATTGGATGATCAATTAGGTCATTTTCGTCCTCCCTAGGCTTATTATTGTCCAATTAGGGTTTTTAACCAATCTTATGCATCCAATAGGCGTGTTTGTGTCATTGGATGATCAATTAGGTCATTTTCGTCCTCCCTAGGCATATTCTTGTCCAATTAGGGTTTTTAACCAATCTTGTGCATCCAATAGGTGTGTTTGTGTCATTGGATGATCAATTAGGTCATTTACGTCCTCCCTAGGCTTATTCTTGTCCAATTTGGGTTTTTAACCAATCTTGAGCATCCAATAACTTTGTTTGTGTCATTGAATTAATATTTAGGTCATTTTCGTCCTCCATAGGCATATTCTTGTCCAATTAGGGTTTTTAACCAACCTTGTGCATCCAATAGGTGTGTTTGTGTCATTGGATGATCAATTAGATCATTTTCGTCCTCCCTAGGCTTATTCTTGTCCAATTAGGTTTTTTAACCAATCTTGTGCATCCAATAGGTGTGTTTGGGTCATTGGATGATCAATTAGGTCATTTTCGGCCTCCCGAGGCATATTCTTGTCCAATTAGGGTTTTTAACCAATCTTGTGCATCCAATAGGTGTGTTTGTGTCATTGGATGATCAATTAGGTCATTTTCGTCCTCCCTAGGCATATTCTAGTCCAATTAGGGTTTTTAACCAATCTTGTGCATCCAATAGGTGTGTTTGTGTCATTGGATGATCAATTAGGTCATTTTCGTCCTCCCTAGGCATATTCTTGTCCAATTAGGGTTTTTAACCAATCTTGTGCATCCAATAGGTGTGTTTGTGTCATTGGATGATCAATTAGGTCATTTTCGTCCTCCCTATGCTTATTCTTGTCCAATTAGGGTTTTTAACCAATCTTGTGCTTCCAATAGGTGTGTTTGTGTCATTGGATGATCAGTTAGGTCATTTTTATCCTCCCTAGGCTTATTCTTGTCCAATTAGGGTTTTTAACCAATCTTGTGCATCCAATAAGTTCATTTGTGTCATTGGATTAACATTAAGGTCATATCCGTCCTCCCTAGGCATATTCTTGTCCAATTAGGGTTTTTAACCAATCTTGTGCATCCAATAAGTTGAGTTGTGTCATTGGATTAACATTTAGGTCATTTTCGTCCTCCCTAGGCTTATTCTTGTCCAATTAGGGTTTTTAACCAATCTTGTGCATCCGATAAGTTTGTTTGTGTCATTGAATTAATATTTATGTCATTTTCGTCCTCCCTAGGCATATTCTTGTCCAATTAGGGTTTTTAACCAATCTTGTGCATCCAATAGGTGTGTTTGTGTCATTGGATGATCAATTAGGTCATTTACGTCCTCCCTAGGCTTATTCTTGTCCAATTAGGGTTTTTAACCAATCTTGTGCATCCAATAACTTTCTTTGTGTCATTAAATTAATATTTAGGTCATTTTCGTCCTCCCTAGGCATATTCTTGTCCAATTAGGGTTTTTAACCAATCTTGTGCATCCAATAGGTGTGTTTGTGTCATTGGATGATCAATTAGGTCATTTTCGTCCTCCCTAGGCATATTCTTGTCCAATTAGGGTTTTTAACCAATCTTGTGCATCCAATAGGTGTGTTGTGTCATTGGATGATCATTTAGGTCATTTTCGTCCTCCCTAGGCATATTCTTGTCCAATTAGGGTTTTTAACCAATCTTGTGCATCCAATAGGTGTGCTTGTGTCATTGGAATATCAATTAGGTCATTTTCGTCCTCCCTAGGCTTATTCTTGTCCAATTAGGATTTTTAACCAATCTTGTGCATCCAATAGGTGTGTTTGTGTCATTGGATGATCAATTAGGTCATTTTCGTCCTCCCTAGGCATATTCTAGTCCAATTAGGGTTTTTAACCAATCTTGTGCATCCAATAGGTGTGTTTGTGTCATTGGATGATCAATTAGGTCATTTTCGTCCTCCCTAGGCTTATTCATGTCCAATTAGGGTTTTTAACCAATCTTGTGCATCGAACAAGTTTGTTTATGTCATTGAATTAATATTTAGGTCATTTTCGTCCTCCCTAGGCATATTCTTGTCCAATTAGGGTTTTTAACCAATCTTGTGCATCCAATAGGTGTGTTTGTGTCATTGGATGATCAATTAGGTCATTTTCGTCCTCCCTAGGCATATTCTTGTCCAATTAGGGTTTTTAACCAATCTTGTGCATCCAATAGGTGTGTTTGTGTCATTGGATGATCAATTAGGTCATTTTCGTCCTCCCTAGGCTTATTCTTGTCCAATTAGGGTTTTTAACCAATCTTGTGCATCCTATAGGTGTGGTTGTGTCATTGGATGATCAATTAGGTCATTTTCGTCCTCCCTATGCTTATTCTTGTCCAACTAGGGTTTTTAACCAATCTTGTGCATCCAATAAGTTTGTTTGTGTCATTGAATTAATATTTAGGTGACTTTCGTCCTCCCTAGGCATATTCTTGTCCAATTAGGGTTTTTAACCAATCTTGTGCATCCAATAGGTGTGTTTGTGTCATTGGATGATCAATTAGGTCATTTTCGTCCTCCCTAGGCATATTCTTGTCCAATTAGGGTTTTTAACCAATCTTGTGCATCCAATAGGTGTGTGTGTCATTGGATGATCAATTAGCTCATTTTCGTCATCCCTAGGCTTATTCTTGTCCAATTAGGGTTTTTAACCAATCTTGTGCATCCAATAAGTTGAGTTGTGTCATTGGATTAACATTTAGGTCATTTTCGTCCTCCCTAGGCTTATTCTTGTCCAATTAGGGTTTTTAACCAATCTTGTGCATGCAATAAGTTCATTTGTGTCATTGGATTAACATTTAGGTCATTTTCGTCCTCCCTAGGCATATTCAAGTCCAATTAGGGTTTTTAACCAATCTTGTGCATCCAATAGGTGTGTTTGTGTCATTGGATGATCAATTAGGTCATTTTCGTCCTCCCTAGGCATATTCTTGTCCAATTAGGGTTTTTAACCAATCTTGTGCATCCAATAGGTGTGTTTGTGTCATTGGATGATCAATTAGGTCATTTTCGTCCTCCCTATGCTTATTCTTGTCCAGTTAGGGTTTTTAACCAATCTTGTGCTTTCAATAGGTGTGTTTGTGTCATTGGATGATCAGTTAGGTCATTTTTGTCCTCCCTAGGCTTATTCTTGTCCAATTAGGGTTTTTAACCAATCTTGTGCATCAAATAAGTTCATTTGTGTCATTGGATTAACATTTAGGTCATATCCGTCCTCCCTAGGCATATTCTTGTCCAATTAGGGTTTTTAACCAATCTTGTGCATCCAATAGGTGTGTTTGTGTCATTGGATGATCAATTAGGTCATTTTCGTCCTCCCTAGGCATATTCTTGTCCAATTAGGGTTTTTAACCAATCTTGTGCATCCAATAGGTGTGTTTGTGTCATTGGATGATCAATTAGGTCATTTTCGTCCTCCCTAGGCTTATTCTTGTCCAATTCGGGTTTTTAACCAATGTTGTGCATCCAATATGTTCATTAGTATCATTGGATAAACATTTAGGTCATATCCGTCCTCCCTAGGCATCTTCTTGTCCAATTAGGGTTTTTAACCAATCTTGTGCATCCAATAGGTGTGTTTGTGTCAATTGATGATCAATTAGGTCATTTTCGTTCTCCCTAGGCTTATTTTTGTCCAATTAGGGTTTTTAACCAATCTTGAGCATCCAATAAGTTCATTTGTGTTATTGGATTAACATTTAGGTCATTTTCGTCCTCCCTAGGCATATTCTTGTCCAATTAGGGTTTTTAACCAATCTTGTGCATCCAATAGCTTTGTTTGTGTCATTGAATTAATATTTAGGTCATTTTTGTCCTCCCTAGGCATATTCTTGTCCAATTAGGGTTTTTAACCAATCTTGTGCATCCAATAGGTGTGTTTGTGTCATTGGATGATCAATTAGGTCGTTTTCGCCCTCCCTAGGCTTATTCTTGTCCAATTAGGGTTTTTAACCAATCTTGTGCATCCAATAAGTTCATTTGTGTCATTGGATTAACATTTAGGTCATTTTCGTCCTCCCTAGGCATATTCTTGTCCAATTAGAGTTTTAGACCAATCTTGTGCATCCAATAGGTGTGTTTGTGTCATTGGATGAACAATTAGGTCATTTTCGTCCTCCCTAGGCTTATTCTTGTCCAATTAGGGTTTTTAACCAATCTTGTGCATCCGAGAAGTTTGTTTGTGTCATTAAATTAATATTTAGGTCATTTTCGTCCTCCCTAGGCATATTCTTGTCCAATTAGGTTTTTTAACGAATCTTGTGCATCCAATAGGTGTGTTTGTGTCATTGGATGATCAATTAGTTCATTTTCGTCCTCCCTAGGCTTATTCTTGTCCAATTAGGGTTTTTAACCAATCTTGTGCATCCAATAAGTTGAGTTGGGTCATTGGATTAACATTTAGGTCATCTTCATCCTCCCTAGGCTTATTCTTGTCCAATTAGGGTTTTTAACCAATCTTGTGCATCCAATAGGTGTGTTTGTGTCATTGGATGATCAATTAGGTCATCTTCGTCCTCCCTAGGCTTATTCTTGCCCAATTAGGGTTTTTAACCAATCTTGTGCATCCAATAAGTTTGTTTGTGTCATTGAATTAATATTTAGGTCATTTTCGTCCTCCCTAGGCATATTCTTGTCCAATTAGGGTTTTTAACCAATCTTGTGCATCCAATAGGTGTGTTTGTGTCATTGGATGATCAATTAGGTCATTTTCGTCCTCCCTAGGCATATTCTTGTCCAATTAGGGTTTTTAACCAATCTTGTGCATCCAATAGGTGTGTTTGTGTCATTGGATGATCAATTAGGTCATTTTCGTCCTCCCTATGCTTATTCTTGTCCAATTAGGGTTTTTAACCAATCCTGTGTATCCAATAAGTTCATTTGTGTCATTGGATGATCAATTAGGTCATTTTCGTCCTCCCTAGGCATATTCTTCTCCAACTAGGGTTTTTAACCAATCTTGTGCATCCAATAGGTGTGTTTGAGTCATTTGATGATCAATTAGGTCATTTTCGTCCTCCTTCGGCTTATTCTTGTCCAATTAGGGTTTTTAACCAATCTTGTGCATCCAATAGGTGTGTTTGTGTCATTGGATGATCAATTAGGTCATTTTCGTCCTCCCTAGGCATATTCTTGTCCAATTAGGGTTTTTAACCAATCTTGTGCATCCAATAGGTGTGTTTGTGTCATTGGATGATCAATTAGGTCATTTTCGTCCTCGCTAGGCGTATTCTTGTCCAATTAGGGTTTTTAACCAATCTTGTGCATCCAATAGGTGTGTTTGTGTCATTGGATGATCAATTAGGTCATTTTCGTCCTCCCTAGGCTTATTCTTGTCCAATTAGGGTTTTTAACCAATCTTGTGCATCCAATAAGTTGAGTTGTGTCATTGGATTAAGATTTAGGTCATTTTCGTTCTCCCTAGGCTTATTGTTGTCCAATTAGGGTTTTTAACCAATCTTTTGCATCCAATAAGTTCATTTGTGTTATTGGATTAACATTTAGGTCATATTCGTCCTCCCTAGGCATATTCTTGTCCAATTAGGGTTTTTAACCAATCTTGTGCATCCAATAGGTGTGTTTGTGTCATTGGATGATCAATTAGGTCATTTTCGTCCTCCCTAGGCATATTCTTGTCCAATTAGGGTTTTTAACCAATCTTGTGCATCCAATAGGTGTGTTTGTGTCATTGGATGATCAATTAGGTCATTTTCGTCCTCCCTAGGCTTATTTTTGTCCAATTAGGGTTTGTAACCAATCTTGTGCATCCAATAGGTGTGTTTGTGTCATTGGATGATCAATTAGGTCATTTTTGTCCTCCCTAGGCTTATTCTTGTCCAATTAGGGTTTTTAACCAATCTTGTGCATCCAATAGGTGTGTTTGTGTCATTGGATGATCAATTAGGTCATTTTCGTCCTCCCTAGGCATATTCTTGTCCAATTAGGGTTTTTAACCAATCTTGTGCATCCAATAGGTGTGTTTGTGTCATTGGATGATCAATTAGGTCATTTTCGTCCTCCCTAGACTTATTCTTGTCCAATTAGGGTTTTTAACAAATCTTGTGCATCCAATATGTTCATTTGTGTCATTGGATGATCAATTAGGTCATTTTCGTCCTCCCTAGGCATATTCTTGTCCAAGTAGGGTTATTAACCATTCTTGTGCTTCCAATAGGTGTGTTAGTGTCATTTGATGATCAATTAGGTCATTTTCGTCCTCACTAGGCTTATTCTTGTCCAATTAGGGTTTTTAACCAATCTTGTGCATCCAATAGGTGTGTTTGTGTCATTGGATGATCAATTAGGTCATTTTCGTCCTCCCTAGGCATATTCTTGTCCAATTAGGGTTTTTAACCAATCTTGTGCATCCAATAGGTGTGTTTGTGGCAAATGATGATCAATTAGGTCATTTTCATCCTCCCTAGGCTTATACTTGTCCAATTAGGGTTTTTAACCAATCTTGTGTATCCAATAGGTGTGTTTGTGTCATTGGACGATCAATTAGGTCATTTTCGTCCTCCCTAGGCTTATTCTTGTCCAATTAGAGTTTTTAACCAATCTTGTGCATCCAATAACTTTGTTTGTGTCATTGAATTAATATTTAGGTCATTTTCGTCCTCCCTAGGCATATTCTTGTCCAATTACGGTTTTTAAACAATCTTGTGCATCCAATAGGTGTGTTTGTGTCATTGGATGATCAATTAGATCATTTTCGTCCTCCCTAGGCTTATTCTTGTCCAATTAGGGTTTTTAACCAATCTTGTGCATCCAATAAGTTCATTTGTGTCATTGGATGATCAATTAGGTCATTTTCGTCCTTCCTAGGCATATTCTTGTCCAACTAGGGTTTTTAACCAACCTTGTGCATCCAATAGGTGTGTTTGTGTCATTGGATGATCAATTAGGTCATTTTCGTCCTCCTTAGGCTTATTCTTGTCCAATTAGGGTTTTTAACCAATCTTGTGCATCCAATAAGTTCATTTGTGTCATTGGATTAACATTTAGGTCATTTTCGTCCTCCATAGGCTTACTCTTGGCCAATTAGGGTTTTTAACCATCTTGTGCATCCAATAACTTTGTTTGTGTCATTGAATTAATATTTAGGTCATTTTCCTCCTCCCTAGGCATATTCTTGTCCAATTAGGGTTTTTAACCAATCTTGTGCATCCAATAGGTGTGTTTGTGTCATTGGATGATCAATTAGGTCATTTTCGTTCTCCCTAGGCTTATTCTTGTCCAATTAGGGTTTTTTACGAATCTTGTGCATCCAATAAGTTTGTTTATGTCATTGAATTAATATTTCGGTCATTTTCGTCCTCCATAGGTATATTCTTGTCCAATTAGGGTTTTTAACCAATCTTGTGCATCCAATAGGTGTGTTTGTGTCATTGGATGATCAATTAGGTCATTTTCGTCCTCCCTAGGCATATTCTTGTCCAATTAGGGTTTTTAACCAATCTTGTACATCCAATAGGTGTGTTTGTGTCATTGGATGATCAATTAGGTCATTTTCGTCCTCCCTAGGCTTATTCTTGTCCAATTAGGGTTTTTAATTAATCTTGTGCATCCAATAAGTTCATTTGTGTCATTGGATGATCAATTAGGTCATTTTCGTCCTCCCTAGGCATATTCTTGTCCAACTAGGGTTTTTAACCAATCTTGTGCATCCAATAGGTGTGTTTGAGTCATTGGATGATCAATTAGGTCATTTTCGTCCTCCCTAGGCTTTTTCTTTATTAATTAGGGTTTTTAACCAATCTTGTGCATCCAATAGGTGTGTTTGTGTCATTGGATGATCAATTAGGTCATTTTCGTCTATTCTAGGCATATTCGTGTTTAATTAGGGTTTTTAACCAATCTTGTGCATCCAATAGGTGTGTTTGTGTCATTGGATGATCAATTAGGTCATTTTCGTCCTCCCTAGGCATATTCTTGTCCAATTAGGGTTTTTAACCAATCTTGTCCATCCAATAGGTGTGTTTGTGTCATTGGATGATCAATTAGGTCATTTTCGTCGTCCCTAGGCATATTCTTGTCCAATTAGGGTTTTTAACCAATCTTGTCCATCCAATAGGTGTGTTTGTGTCATTGGATGATCAATTAGGTCATTTTCGTCCTCCCTAGACATATTCTTGTCCATTTAGGGTTTTTAACCAATCTTGTGCATCGAATAAGTTGAGTTGTGTCATTGGATTAACATTTAGGTCATTTTCGTCCTCCCTAGGCTTATTCTTGTCCAATTAGGGTTTTAAACCAATCTTGTGCATCCAATAAGTTCATTTGTGTCATTGGATTAACATTTAGGTCATTTTCGTCCTCCCTAGGCATATTCTTGTCCAATTTGAATTTTAGACCAATCTTGTGCATCCAATAGGTGCGTTTGTGTCATTGGATGATCAATTAGGTTATTTTCGTCCTCCCTAGGCTTATTCTTGTCCAATTAGGGTGTTTAACTAATCTTGTGAATCCAATAAGTTCATTTGTGTCATTGGATGATCAATTAGGTCATTTTCGTCCTCCCTAGGCTTATTCTTGTCCAATTAGGGTTTTTAACCAATCTTGTGCATCCAATAGGTTTGTTTGTGTCATTGGATGATCAATTAGGTCATTTTCGTCCTCCCTAGGCTTATTCTTGTCCAATTAGGGTTTTGTAACCAATCTTGTGCATCCGATAAGTTTGTTTGTGTCATTGAATTAATATTTAGGTCACTTTCGTCCTCCCTAGGCATATTCTTGTCCAATTAGGGTTTTTAACCAATCTTGTGCATCCAATAGGTGTGTTTGTGTCATTGGATGATCAATTAGGTCATTTTCGTCCACCCTAAGCTTATTCTTGTCCAATTAGGGTTTTTAACCAATGTTGTGCATCCAATAGGTGTGTTTGGGTCATTGGATGATCAATTAGGTCATTTTCGGCCTCCCTAGGCATATTCTTGTCCAATTAGGGTTTTTAACCAATCTTGTGCATCCAATAGGTGTGTTTGTGTCATTGGATGATCAATTAGGTCATTTTCGTCCTCCCTAGGCATATTCTAGTCAAATTAGGGTTTTTAACCAATCTTGTGCATCCAATAGGTGTGTTTGTGTCATTGGATGATCAATTAGGTCATTTTCGTCCTCCCTAGGCATATTCTTGTCCAATTAGGGTTTTTAACCAATCTTGTCCATCCAATAGGTGTGTTTGTGTCATTGGATGATCAATTAGGTCATTTTCGTCCTCCCTAGGCATATTCTTGTCCAATTAGGGTTTTTAACCAATCTTGTCCATCCAATAGGTGTGTTTGTGTCATTGGATGATCAATTAGGTCATTTTCGTCCTCCCTAGGCATATTCTTGTCCATTTAGGGTTTTTAACCTATCTTGTGCATCGAATAAGTTGAGTTGTGTCATTGGATTAACATTTAGGTCATTTTCGTCCTCCCTAGGCTTATTCTTGTCCAATTAGGGTTTTTAACCAATCTTGTGCATCCAATAGGTGTGTTTGTGTCATTGGATGATCAATTAGGTCATTTTCGTCATCCCTAGGCATATTCTTGTCCAATTAGGGTTTTTAACCAATCTTGTGCATCCAATAGGTGTGTTTGTGTCATTGGATGATCAATTAGGTCATTTTCGTCTTCCCTAGGCATATTCTTGTCCAATTAGGGTTTTTAACCAATCTTGTGCATCCAATAGGTGTGTTTGTGTCATTGGATGATCAATTAGGTCATTTTCGTTCTCCCTAGGCTTATTCTTGTCCAATTAGGGTTTTTAACCAATCTTGTGCATCCAATAAGTTCATTTGTGTTATTGGATTAACATTTAGGTAATATTCGTCCTCCCTAGGCATATTCTTGTCCAATTAGGGTTTTTAACCAATCTTGTGCATCCAATAGGTGTGTTTGTGTCATTGGATGATCAATTAGGTCATTTTCGTCCTCCCTAGGCATATTCTTGTCCAATTAGGGTTTTTAACCAATCTTGTGCATCCAATAGGTGTGTTTGTGTCATTGGATGATCAATTAGGTCATTTTCGTCCTCCCTAGGCTTATTCTTGTCCAATTAGGGTTTTTAACCAATCTTGTGCATCCAATAAGTTCATTTGTGTCATTGGATTAACATTTAGGTCATTTTCGTCCTGCCTAGGCATATTCTTGTCCAATTAGGGTTTTTAACCGATCTTATGCATCCAATAGGTGTGTTTGTGTCATTGGATGATCAATTAGGTCATTTTCGTCCTCCCTAGGCATATTCTTGTCCAATTAGGGTTTTTAACCAATCTTGTGCATCCAATAGGTGTGTTTGTGTCATTGGATGATCAATTAGGTCATTTTCGTCCTCCCTAGACTTATTCTTGTCCAATTAGGGTTTTTAACCAATATTGTACATCTAATAAGTTCATTTGTGTCATTGGATTAACATTTAGGTGATTTTCGTCCTCCCTAGGCATATTCTTGTCCAATTAGAGTTTTTAACCCATCTTGTGCATCCAATAGGTGTGTTTGTGTCATTGGATGATCAATTAGGTCACTTTCGTCCTCCCTAGGCTTATTCTTGTCCAATTAGTGTTTTTAACCGATCTTGTGCATCCAATAGGTGTGTTTGTGTCATTGGATGATCAATTAGGTCATTTTCGTCCTCCCTAGGCATATTCTTGTCCAATTAGGGTTTTTAACCAATCTTGTGCATCCAATAGGTGTGTTTGTGTCATTGGATGATCAATTAGGTCATTTTCGTCCTCCCTAGGCTTATTCTTGTCCAACTAGGGTTTTTAACCAATCTTGTGCATCCAATAAGTTCATTTGTGTCATTGGATTAACATTTAGGTCATTTTCGTCCTCGCCCGACATGTTCTTGTCCAATTAGGACTTTTAACCAATCTTGTGTATCCAATAGGTGTGTTAGTGTCATTGGATGATCAATTAGGTCATTTTCGACCTCCCTAGGCATATTCTTGTCCAATTAGGGTTTTTAACCATTCTTGTGCATCCAATAGGTGTGTTTGTGTCATTGGATGATCAATTAGGTCATTTTCGTCCTCCCTAGGCATATTCTTGTCCAATTAGGGTTTTTAACCAATCTTGTGCATCCAATAGGTGTGTTTGTGTCATTGGATGATCAATAAGGTCACTTTCGTCCTCCATAGGCTTATTCTTGTCCAATTAGGGTTTTTAACCAATCTTGTGCATCCAATAAGTTCATTTGTGTCATTGGATTAACATTTAGGTCATTTTCGTCCTCCCTAGGCATATTCTTGTCCAATTAGGGTTTTTAACCAATCTTGTGCATCCAATAGGTGTGTTTGAGTCATTGGATGATCAATTAGGTCATTTTCGTCCTCCGTAAGCATATTCTTGTCCAATTAAGGTTTTTAACGAATCTTGTGCATCCCATTGGTGTGTTTGTGTCATTGGATGATCAATTAGGTCATTTTCGTCCTCCCTAGGCTTATTCTTGTCCAATTAGGGTTTTTAACCAATCTTGTGCATCCAATAAGTTGAGTTGTGTCATTGGATTAACATTTAGGTCATTTTCGTCCTCCCTAGGCTTATTCTTGTCCAATTAGGGTTTTTAACCAATCTTGTGCATCCAATAGGTGTGTTTGTGTCATTGGATGATCAATTAGGTCATTTTCGTCCTCCATAGGCTTATTCTTGTCCAATTAGGGTTTTTAACCAATCTTGTGCATCCAATAGGTGTGTTTGTGTTATTGGATGATCAATTAGGTCATTTTCGTCCTCCATAGGCTTATTCTTGTCCAATTGGGGTTTTTAACCAATCTTGTGCATCCAATAGGTGTGTTTGTGTCATTGGATGATCAATTAGGTCATTTTCGTCCTCCCTAGGCTTATTCTTGTCCAATTAGGGTTTTTAACCAATCTTGTGCATCCAATAAGTTTGTTGGTGTCGTTGAATTAATATTTAGGTCATTTTCGTCCTCCCTAGGCATATTCTTGTCCAATTAGGGTTTTTAACCAATCTTGTGCATCCAATAGGTGTGTTTGTGTCATTGGATGATCAATTAGGTCATTTACGTCCTCCCTAGTCTTATTCTTGTCCAATTAGGGTTTTTAACCAATCTTGTGCATCCAATAACTTTGTTTGTGTCATTGAATTAATATTTAGGTCATTTTCGTCATCCCTAGGCATATTCTTGTCCAATTAGGGTTTTTAACCAATCTTGTGCATCTAATAGGTGTGTTTGTGTCATTGGATGATCAATTAGGTCATTTTCGTCCTCCCTAGGCTTATTCTTGTCCAATTAGGGTTTTTAATCAACCTTGTGCATCCAATAACTTGAGTTGTGTCATTGGATTAACATTTAGGTCATTTTCGTCCTCCCTAGGCTTATTCTTGTCCAATTAGGGTTTTTAACCAATCTTGTGCATCCAATAGGTGTGTTTGTGTCATTGGATGATCAATTAGGTCATTTTCGTCCTCCCTAGGCACATTCTTGTCCAACTAGGGTTTTTAACCAATCTTGTGCATCCAATAGGTGTGTTTGTGTCATTGGATTATCAATTAGGTCATTTTCGTCCTCCTTAGGCTTATTCTTGTCCAATTAGGGTTTTTAATCAATCTTGTGCATCCAATAGGTGTGTTTGTGTCATTGGATGATCAATTAGGTCATTTTCGTCCTCCCTAGGCTTATTCTTGTCCAATTAGGGTATTTAACCAATCTTGTGCATCCAATAAGTTCATTTGTGTCATTGGATTAACATTTAGGTCATTTTCGTTCTCCCTAGGCATATTCTTGTCCAATTAGGGTTTTTAACCAATCTTGTGCAAACAATAGGTGTGTTTGTGTCATTGGATGATCAATTTAGGTCATTTTCGTTCTCCCTAGGCATATTCTTGGCCAATTAGGGTTTTTAATCAATCTTGTGCATCCAATAGGTGTGTTTGTGTCATTGGATGATCAATTAGGTCATTTTCGTCCTCCCTAGGCATATTCTTGTCCAATTAGGGTTTTTAACCAATCTTGTGCATCCAATAGGTGTGTTTGTGTCATTGGATGATCAATTAGGTCATTTTCGTCCTCCCTATGCTTATTCTTGTCCAATTAGGGTTTTTAACCAATCTTGTGCATCCAATAAGTTGAGTTGTGTCATTTGATTAACATTTTGGTCATTTTTGTCCTCCCTAGGCTTATTCTTGTCCAATTAGGGTTTTTAACCAATCTTGTGCATCCAATAGGTGTGTTTGTGTCATTGGATGATCAATTAGGTCATTTTCGTCCTCCCTAGGCATATTCTTGTCCAATTAGGGTTTTTAACCAATCTTGTGCATCCAATAGGTGTGTTTGTGTCATTGGATGATCAATTAGGTCATTTTCGTCCTCCCTAGGCTTATTCTTGTCCAATTAGGGTTTTTAACCAATCTTGTGCATCCAGTTGGTGTGTTTGTGTCATTGGATGATCAATTAGGTCATTTTCGTCCTCCCTAGGCTTATTCTTGTCCAATTAGGGTTTTTAACCAATCTTGTGCATCCAATAAGTTCATTTGTGTCATTGGATTAACATTTAGGTCATTTCCGTCATCCCTAGGCATATTCTTGTCCAATTAGGGTTTTTAACCAATCTTGTGCATCCAATAGGTGTGTTTGTGTCATTGGATGATCAAATAGGTTATTTTCGTCGTCCCTAGGCTTATTCTTGTCCAATTAGGGTTTTTAACCAATCTTGTGCATCCAATAAGTTGATTTGTGTTATTGGATTAACATTTAGGTCATATTCGTCCTCCCTAGGCATATTCTTGTCCAATTAGGGTTTTTAACCAATCTTGTGCATCCAATAGGTGTGTTTGTGTCATTGGATGATCAATTAGGTCATTTTCGTCCTCCCTAGGCATATTCTTGTCCAATTAGGGTTTTTAACCAATCTTGTGCATCCAATAGGTGTGTTTGTGTCATTGGATGATCAATTAGGTCATTTTCGTCCTCCCTAGGCATATTCTTGTCCAGTTAGGGTTTTTAACCAATCTTGTGCATCCAATAGGTGTGTTTGTGTCATTGGATAATCAATTAGGTCATTTTCGTCCTCCCTAGGCTTATTCTTGTCCAATTAGGGTTTTTAACCAATCTTGTGCATCCAATAAGTTCATTTGTGTTATGGACGATCAATTAGGTCATTTTCGTCCTCCCTAGGCTTATTCTTGTCCAATTAGGGTTTTTAAGCAATCTTGTGCATCCAATAAGTTGAGTTGTGTCATTGGATTAACATTTAGGTCATTTTCGTCCTCCCTAGGCTTATTCTTGTCCAATTAGGGTTTTTAACCAATCTTGTGCATCCAATAGGTGTGTTTGTGTCATTGGATGATCAATTAGGTCATTTTCGTCCTCCCTAGGCTTATTCTTGCCCAATTATGGTTTTTAACCAATCTTGTGCATCCAATAAGTTGAGTTGTCTCATTGGATTAACATTTAGGTCATTTTCGTCCTCCCTAGGCTTATTCTTGTCCAATTAGGGTTTTAAACCAATCTTGTGCATCCAATAAGTTCATTTGTGTCATTGGATTAACATTTAGGTCATTTTCGTCCTCCCTAGGCATATTCTTGTCCAATTTGAGTTTTAGACCAATCTTGTGCATCCAATAGGTGCGTTTGTGTCATTGGATGATCAATTAGGTTATTTTCGTCCTCCCTAGGCTTATTCTTGTCCAATTAGGGTGTTTAACTAATCTTGTGAATCCAATAAGTTCATTTGTGTCATTGGATGATCAATTAGGTCATTTTCGTCCTCCCTAGGCTTATTCTTGTCCAATTAGGGTTTTTAACCAATCTTGGGCATCCAATAGGTTTGTTTGTGTCATTGGATGATCAATTAGGTCATTTTCGTCCTCCCTAGGCTTATTCTTGTCCAATTAGGGTTTTGTAACCAATCTTGTGCATCCGATAAGTTTGTTTGTGTCATTGAATTAATATTTAGGTCACTTTCGTCCTCCCTAGGCATATTCTTGTCCAATTAGGGTTTTTAACCAATCTTGTGCATCCAATAGGTGTGTTTGTGTCATTGGATGATCAATTAGGTCATTTTCGTCCACCCTAAGTTTATTCTTGTCCAATTAGGGTTTTTAACCAATGTTGTGCATCCAATAGGTGTGTTTGGGTCATTGGATGATCAATTAGGTCATTTTCGGCCTCCCTAGGCATATTCTTGTCCAATTAGGGTTTTTAACCAATCTTGTGCATCCAATAGGTGTGTTTGTGTCATTGGATGATCAATTAGGTCATTTTCGTCCTCCCTAGGCATATTCTTGTCCAATTAGGGTTTTTAACCAATCTTGTGCATCCAATAGGTGTGTTTGTGTCATTGGATGATCAATTAGGTCATTTTCGTCCTCCCTAAGCATATTCTTCTCCAATTAGGGTTTTTAACCAATCTTGTGCATCCAATAGGTGTGTTTGTGTCATTGGATGATCAATTAGGTCATTTTCGTCCTCCCTAGGCTTATTCTTGCCCAATTAGGGTTTTTAACCAATCTTGTGCATCCAATAAGTTGAGTTGTGTCATTGGATTAACATTTAGGTCATTTTCGTCCTCCCTAGGCTTATTCTTGTCCAATTAGGGTTTTTAACCAATCTTGTGCATCCAATAAGTTCATTTGTGTCATTGGATTAACATTTAGGTCATTTTCGTCCTCCCTAGGCATATTCTTGTGCAATTAGAGTTTTAGACCAATCTTGTGCATCCAATAGGTGTGTTTGTGTCATTGGATGATCAATTAGGTTATTTTCGTCCTCCCTAGCCTTATTCTTGTCCAATTAGGGTTTTTAACTAATCTTGTGCATCCAATAAGTTCATTTGTGTCATTGGATGATCAATTAGGTCATTTTCGTCCTCCCTAGGCATATTCTTGTCCAATTAGGGTTTTTAACCAATCTTGTGCATCCAATAGGTGTGTTTGTGTCATTGGATGATCAATTAGGTCATTTTCGTCCTCCCAATGCATATTCTTGTCCAATTAGGGTTTTTAACGAATCTTGTGCATCCAATAGGTGTGTTTGTGTCATTGGATGATCAATTAGGTCATTTTCGTCCTCCCTAGGCATATTCTTGTCCAATTAGGGTTTTTAACCAATCTTGTGCATCCAATAGGTGTGTTTGTGTCATTGGATGATCAATTAGGTCATTTTCGTCCTCCCTAGGCTTATTGTTATCCAATTAGGGTTTTTAACCAATCTTGTGCATCCAATAAGTTGAGTTGTGTCATTGGATTAACATTTAGGTCATTTTCGTTCTCCCTACGCTTATTCTTGTCCAATTAGAGTTTTTAACCAATCTTGTGCATCCAATAGGTGTGTTTGTGTCATTGGATGATCAATTAGGTCATTTTCGTCGTCCCTAGGCTTATTCTTGTCCAATTAGGGTTTTTAACCAATGTTGTGCATCCGATAAGTTTGTTTGTGTCATTGAATTAATATTTAGGTCATTTTCGTCCTCCTTAGGCATATTCTTGTCCAATTAGGGTTTTTCACCAATCTTGTGCATCCAATAGGTGTGTTTGTGTCATTGGATGATCAATTAGGTCATTTTCGTCCTTCCTAGGCTTTTTCTTGTCCAATTAGGGTTTTTAACCAATCTTGTGCATCCAATAAGTTGAGTTGTGTCATTGGAATAACATTTAGGTCATTTTCGTCATCCCTAGGCTTATTCTTGTCCAATTAGGGTTTTTAACCAATCTTGTACATCCAATAGGTGTGTTTGTGTCATTGGATGATCAATTAGGTCATTTTCGTCCTCCATAGGCTTATTCTTGTCCAATAAGGGTTTTTAACCAATAATCTGCATCCAATAAGTTGAGTTGTGTCATTGGATTAACATTTAGGTCATTTTCGTCCTCCCTAGGCTTATTCTTGTCCAATTAGGGTTTTTAACCAATCTTGTGCATCCAATAGGTGTGTTTGTGTCATTGGATGATCAATTAGGTCATTTTCGTCCTCCCTAGGCTTATTCTTGCCCAATTATGGTTTTTAACCAATCTTGTGCATCCAATAAGTTGAGTTGTCTCATTGGATTAACATTTAGGTCATTTTCGTCCTCCCTAGGCTTATTCTTGTCCAATTAGGGTTTTTAACCAATCTTGTGCATCCAATAGGTGTGTTTGTGTCATTGGATGATCAATTATGTCATTTTCGTCCTCCCTAGGCTTATTCTTGCCCAATTAGGGTTTTTAACCAATCTTGTGCATCCAATAAGTTGAGTTGTGTCATTGGATTAACATTTAGGTCATTTTCGTCCTCCCTAGGCTTATTCTTGTCCGATTAGGGTTTTTAACCAATCTTGTGCATCCAATAAGTTCATTTGTGTCATTGGATGATCAATTAGGTCATTTTCGTCCTCCCTAGGCATATTCTTGTCCAATTAGGGTTTTTAACCAATCTTGTGCATCCAATAGGTGTGTTTGTGTCATTGGATGATCAATTAGGTCATTTTCGTCCTCACTAGGCATAGTCTTGTCCAATTAGGGTTTTTAACCAATCTTGTGCATCCAATAGGTGTGTTTGTGTCATTGGATGATCAATTAGGTCATTTTCGTCCTCCCTAGGCATATTCTTGTCCAATTAGGGTTTCTAACGATTCTTGTGCATCCAATAGGTGTGTTTGTGTCATTGGATGATCAATTAGGTTATTTTCGTCCTCCCTAGGCTTATTCTTGTCCAATTAGGGTGTTTAACTAATCTTGTGCATCCAATAAGTTCATTTGTGTCATTGGATGATCAATTAGGTCATTTTCGTCCTCCCTAGGCATATTCTTGTCCAATTAGGGTTTTTAACCAATCTTGTGCATCCAATAGGTGTGTTTGTGTCATTGGATGATCAATTAGGTCATTTTCGTCCTCCCTAGGCATATACTTGTCCAATTAGGGTTTTTAACCAATCTTGTGCATCCAATAGGTGTGTTTATGTCATTGGATGATCAATTAGGTCACTTTCGTCCTCCCCAGGCATATTCTTGTCCAATTAGGGTTTTTAACCAATCTTGTGCATCCAATAGGTGTGTTTGTGGCAATGGATGATCAATTAGGTCATTTTCGTCCTCCCTAGGCTTATTCTTGTCCAATTAGGGTTTTTAACCAATCTTGTGCATCCAATAGCTGTGTTTGTGTCATTGGATGATCAATTAGGTCATTTTCGTCCTCCCTAGGCATATTCTTGTCCAATTAGGGTTTTTAACCAATCTTGTGCTTCCAATAGGCGTGTTTGTGTCATTGGATGATCAATTAGGTCATTTTCGTCCTCCCTAGGCATATTCTTGTCCAATTAGGGTTTTTAACCAATCTTGTGCATCCAATAGGTGTGTTTCTGTCATTGGACGATCAATTAGGTCATTTTCGTCCTCCCTACACTTATTCTTCCCAATTAGGGTTTTTAACCAATCTTGTGCATCCAATAGGTGTGTTTGTGTCATTGGATGATCAATTAGGTCATTTTCGTCCTCCCTAGGCTTATTCTGGTCCAATTAGGGTTTTTAACCAATCTTGTGCATCCAATAGCTGTGTTTGTGTCATTGGATGATCAATTAGGTCATTTTCGTCCTCCCTAGGCATATTCTTGTCCAATTAGGGTTTTTAACCAATCTTGTGCATCCAATAGGTGTGTTTGTGTCATTGGATGATCAATTAGGTCATTTTCGTCCTCCCTAGGCTTATTCTTGTCCAATTAGGGTTTTTAACCAATCTTGTGCATCCGATAAGTTTGTTTGTGTCATTGAATTAATATTTAGGTCATTTTCGTCCTCGCTAGGCATATTCTTGTCCAATTAGGGTTTTTAACCAATCTTGTGCATCCAATAGGTGTGTTTGTGTCATTCGATGATCAATTAGGTCATTTTTGTACTCCCTAGGCTTATTCTTGTCCAATTAGGGTTTTTAACCAATCTTGTGCATCCAATAGGTGTGTTTGTGTCATTGGATGATCAATTAGGTCATTTTTGTCCTCCCTAGGCTTATTCTTGTCCAATTAGGGTTTTTAACCAATCTTGTGCATCCAATAGGTGTGTTTGTGTCATTGGATGATCAATTAGGTCATTTTCGTCCTCCCTAGGCATATTCTTGTCCAATTAGGGTTTTTAACCAATCTTGTGCATCCAATAGGTGTGTTTGTGTCATTGGATGATCAATTAGGTCATTTTCGTCCTCCCTAGACTTATTCTTGTCCAATTAGGGTTTTTAACAAATCTTGTGCATCCAATATGTTCATTTGTGTCATTGGATGATCAATTAGGTCATTTTCGTCCTCCCTAGGCATATTCTTGTCCAAGTAGGGTTATTAACCATTCTTGTGCTTCCAATAGGTGTGTTAGTGTCATTTGATGATCAATTAGGTCATTTTCGTCCTCACTAGGCTTATTCTTGTCCAATTAGGGTTTTTAACCAATCTTGTGCATCCAATAGGTGTGTTTGTGTCATTGGATGATCAATTAGGTCATTTTCGTCCTCCCTAGGCATATTCTTGTCCAATTAGGGTTTTTAACCAATCTTGTGCATCCAATAGGTGTGTTTGTGTCATTGGATGATCAATTAGGTCATTTTCGTCCTCCATAGGCTTATTCTTGTCCAATTAGGGTTTTTGACCAATCTTGTGCATCAAATAAGTTCATTTGTGTCATTGGATGATCAATTAGGTCATTTTCGTCCTCCCTAGGCATATTCTTGTCCAATTAGGGTTTTTAACCAATCTTGTGCATCCAATAGGTGTGTTTGTGTCATTGGATGATCAATTAGGTCATTTTCGTCCTCCCTAGGCTTATTCTTGTCCAATTAGGGTTTTTAACCGATCTTGTGCATCCAATAGTTGTGTTTGTGTCATTGGATGATCAATTAGGTCATTTTCGTCCTCCCTAGGCATATTCTTGTCCAATTAGGGTTTTTAACCAATCTTGTGCATCCAATAGGTGTGTTTGTGTCATTGGATGATCAATTAGGTCATTTTCGTCCTCCCTAGGCATATTCTAGTCCAATTAGGGTTTTAAACCAATCTTGTGCATCCAATAGGTGTGTTTGTGTCATTGGATGATCAATTAGGTCATTTTCGTCCTCCCTAGGCATATTCTTGTCCAATTAGGGTTTTTAACCAATCTTGTCCATCCAATAGGTGTGTTTGTGTCATTGGATGATCAATTAGGTCATTTTCGTCCTCCCTAGGCATATTCTTGTCCATTTAGGGTTTTTAACCAATCTTGTGCATCGAATAAGTTGAGTTGTGTCATTGGATTAACATTTAGGTCATTTTCGTCCTCCCTAGGCTTATTCTTGTCCAATTAGGGTTTTTAACCAATCTTGTGCATCCAATAGGTGTGTTTGTGTCATTGGATGATCAATTA
>JBBPBR010001252.1:0-24304 GCA_037974775.1 Cicer pinnatifidum | reverse complement strand
CATTTAGGTCATTTTCGTCCTCCCTAGGCTTATTCTTGTCCAATTAGGGTTTTTAACCAATCTTGTGCATCCAATAAGTTCATTTGTGTCATTGGATGATCAATTAGGTCATTTTCGTCCTCCCTAGGCTTATTCTTGTCCAATTAGGGTTTTTAACCAATCTTGTGCATCCGATAAGTTTGTTTATGTCATTGAATTAATATTTAGGTCACTTTCGTCCTCCCTAGGCTTATTCTTGTCCAATTAGGGTTTTTAACCAATCTTGTGCATCCAATAGGTGTGTTTGTGTCATTGGATAATCAATTAGGTCATTTTCGTCCTCCCTAGGCTTATTCTTTCCCAATTAGGGTTTTTAACCAATCTTGTGCATCCAATAAGTTGAGTTGTGTCATTGGATTAACATTTAGGTCATTTTCGTCCTCCCTAGGCTTATTCTTGTCCAATTAGGGTTTTTAACCAATCTTGTGCATCCAATAGGTGTGTTTGTGTCATTGGATGATCAATTATGTCATTTTCTTCCTCCCTAGGCATATTCTTGTCCAATTAGGGTTTTTAACCAATCTTGTGCATCCAATTGGTGTGTTTGTGTCATTTGATGATCAATTAGGTCATTTTCGTCCTCCCTAGGCTTATTCTTGTCCAATTAGGGTTTTTAACCAATCTTGTGCATCCAATAGGTGTGTTTGTGTCATTGGATGATCAATCAGGTCATTTTCGTCCTCCCTAGGCATATTCTTGTCCAATTAGGGTTTTTAACCAATCTTGTGCATCCAATAGGTGTGTTTGTGTCATTTGATGATCAATTAGGTCATTTTCGTCCTCCCTAGGCTTATTCTTGTCCAATTAGGGTTTTTAGCCAATCTTGTGCATCCAATAAGTTTGTTTGTTTCATTGAATTAATATTTAGGTCATTTTCGTCCTCCCTAGGCATATTCTTGTCTAATTAGGGTTTTTAACCAATCTTGTGCATCCAATAGGTGTGTTTGTGTCATTGGATGATCAATTAGGTCATTTTCGTCCTCCCTAGGCTTATTCTTGTCCAATTAGGGTTTTTAACAAATCTTGTGAATCCAATAAGTTGAGTAGTTTCATTGGATTAACATTTAGGTCATTTTCGTCCTCCCTAGGCTTATTCTTGTCCAATTAGGGTTCTTAACCAATCTTGTGCATCCAATAAGTTCATTTGTGTCATTGGATTAACATTTAGGTTATTTTCGTCCTCCCTAGGCATATTCTTGTCCAATTTGGGTTTTTAACCAATCTTGTGTATCCAATAGGTGTGTTTGGGTCATATTCTTGTCCAATTAGGGTTTTTAACCAATCTTGTGTATCCAATAGGTGTGTTTGTGTCATTGGATGATCAATTAGGTCATTTTCGTCCTCCCTCGGCATATTCTTGTCCAATTAGGGTTTTTAACCAATCTTGTGCATCCAATAGGTGTGTTTGTGTCATTGGATGATCAATTAGGTCATTTTCGTCCTCCCTAAGCTTATTCTTGTCCAATTAGGGTTTTTAACCAATCATGTGCATCCAATAAGTTGAGTTGTTTCATTGGATTAACATTTAGGACATTTTCGTCCTCCCTAGGCTTATTCTTGTCCAATTAGGGTTTTTAACCAATCTTGTGCATCCAATAAGTTCATTTGTGTCATTGGATTAACATTTAGGTCATTTTCGTCCTCCCTAGGCATATTCTTGTCCAATTAGGGTTTTTAACCAATCTTGTGCATCCAATAGGTGTGTTTGTGTCATTGGATGATCAATTAGGTTATTTTCGTCATCCCTAGGCATATTCTTGTCCAATTAGGGTTTTTAACCAATCTTGTGCATCTAATAGGTGTGTTTGTGTCATTGGATGATCAATTAGGTCATTTTCGTCGTCCCTAGGCTTACTCTTGTCCAATTAGGGTTTTTAACCAATCTTGTGCATCCAATAAGTTGAGTTGTGTCATTGGATTATTATTTAGGTCATTTTCGTCATCCCTAGGCTTATTCTTGTCCAATTAGGGTTTTTTTACCAATATTGTGCATCCAATAGGTGTGTTTGTGTCATTGGATGATCAATTGGGTCATTTTCGTCCTCCATAGGCTTATTCTTGTCCAATTAGGGTTTTTAACCAATCTTGTGCATCCAATAAGTTGAGTTGTGTCATTGGATTAACATTTAGGTCATTTTCGTCCTCCCTAGGCTTATTCTTGTCCAATTAGGGTTTTTAACCAATCTTGTGCATCCAATAAGTTCATTTGTGTCATTGGATTAACATTTAGGTCTTTTTCATCCTCCCTAGGCATATTCTTGTCCAATTAGGGTTTTTAACCAATCTTGTGCATCCAATAAGTTGAGTTGTGTCATTGGATTAACATTTAGGTCATTTTCGTCCTCCCTAGGCTTATTCTTGTCCAATTAGGGTTTTTAACCAATCTTGTGCATCCAATAGGTGTGTTTGTGTCATTGGATGATCAATTAGTTCATTTTCGTCCTCCCTAGACTTATTCTTGTCCAATTAGGGTTTTTAACCAATCTTGTGCATCCAATAAGTTGAGTTGTGTCATTGGATTAACATTTAGGTCATTTTCGTCCTCCCTAGGCTTATTCTTGTCCAATTAGGGTTTTTAACCAATCTTGTGCATCCAATAGGTGTGTTTGTGTCATTGGATGATCAATTAGGTCATTATCGTTCTCCATAGGCTTATTCTTGTCCAATTAGGGTTTTTAACCAATCTTGTGCATCCAATAAGTTGAGTTGTGTCATTGGATTAACATTTAGGTCATTTTCGTCCTCCCTAGGCTTATTCTTGTCCAATTAGGGTTTTTAACCAATCTTGTGCATTTAATAGGTGTGTTTGTGTAATTGGATGATCAATTAGGCCATTTTCGTCCTCCCTAGGCATATTCTTGTCCAATTAGGGTTTTTAACCAATCTTGTGCATCCAATAAGTTGAGTTGTGTCATTGGATTAACATTTAGGTCATTTTCGTCCTCCCTAGGCTTATTCTTGTCCAATTAGGGTTTTTAACCAATCTTGTGCATCCAATAAGTTCAGTTGTGTCATTGGATTAACATTTAGGTCATTTTCGTCCTCCCTAGGCATATTCTTGTCGAATTAGGGTTTTTAACCAATCTTGTGCATCCAATAGGTGTGTTTGTTTTATTGGATTATCAATTAGGTCATTTTGGTCCTCCCTAGGCTTACTCTTGTTCAATTAGGGTTTTTAACCAATGTTGTGCATCCGATAAGTTCATTTGTGTCATTGGATTAACATTTAGGTCATTTTCGTCCACCCTAGGCATATTCTTGTCCAATTAGGGTTTTTAACCATTCTTTTGCATCCAATAGGTATGTTTGTGTCATTGGATGATCATGTAGGTCATTTTCGTCCTCCTAAGGCATATTCTTGTCCAATTTAGGGTTTTTAACCAATGTTGTGCATCCAATAAGTTCATTTTTGTCTTTGCATTAACATTTAGCTCATATTCGTCCTCCCTAGGCATATTCTTGTCCAATTAGGGTTTTTAACCAATCTTGTGTATCCAACAGGTGTGTTTGTGTCATTGGATGATCAATTAGGTCATTTTTGTCCTCCCTAGGCTTATTCTTGTCCAATTAGGGTTTTTAACCAATCTTGTGCATCCAATAGGTGTGTTTGTGTCATTGGATGATCAATTAGGTCTTTTTCGTCCTCCCTAGGCTTATTCTTGTCCAATTAGGGTTTTTAACCAATCTTGTGCATCCAATAACTTTGTTTGTGTCATTGAATTAATATTTAGGTCATTTTCGTCCTCCCTAGGCATATTCTTGTCGAATTAGGGTTTTTAACCAATCTTGTGCATCCAATAGGTGGTTTGTGTCATTGGATGATCAATTAGGTCATTTTCGTCCTCCCTAGGCTTATTCTTATCCACTTAGGGTTTTTAACCAATCTTGTGCATCCAATAGGTGTGTTTGTGTCATTGGATGATCAATTAGCTGATTTTCGTCCTCCCTAGGCATATTCTTGTCCATTTAGGGTTTTTAACCAATCTTGTGCATCCAATAGATGTGTTTGTGTCATTGGATGATCAATTAGGTCATTTTCGTCATCCCTAGGCATATTCTTGTCCAATTAGGGTTTTTAACGAATCTTGTTCATCCAACAGGTGTGTTTGTGTCATTGGATGATCAATTAGTTTATTTTCGTCCACCCTAGGCTTATTCTTGTCCAATTAGGGTTTTTAACCAATCTTGTGCATCCAATAAGTTGAGTTGTGTCATTGGATTAACATTTAGGTCATTTTCGTCCTCCCTAGGCTTATTCTTGTCCAATTAGGGTTTTTAACCAATCTTGTGCATCCAATAGGTGTGTTTGTGTCATTGGATGATCAATTAGGTCATTTACGTCCTCCCTAGGCTTATTCTTGTCCAATTAGGGTTTTTAACCAATCTTGTGCATCCAATAACTTTGTTTGTGTCATTGAATTAATATTTAGGTCATTTTCATCCTCCCTAGGGATATTATTGTCCAATTAGGGTTTTTAACGAATCTTGTGCATCCAATAGGTGTGTTTGTGTCATTGGATGATCAATTAGGTCATTTTCGTCCTCCCTAGGCTTATTCTTGTCCAATTAGGGTTTTTAACCAATCTTGTGCATCCAATACGTTCATTTGTGTCATTGGATGATCAATTAGGTCATTTTCGTCCTCCCTAGGCTTATTCTTGTCCAATTAGGGTTTTTAACCAATCTTGTGCATCCGATAAGTTTGTTTGTGTCATTGAATTAATATTTAGGTCACTTTCGTCCTCCCTAGGCTTATTCTTGTCCAATTAGGGTTTTTAACCAATCTTGTGCATCCAATAGGTGTGTTTGTGTCATTGGATAAACAATTAGGTCATTTTCGTCCTCCCTAGGCTTATTCTTTCCCAATTAGGGTTTTTAACCAATCTTGTGCATCCAATAAGTTGAGTTGTGTCATTGAATTAACATTTAGGTCATTTTCGTCCTCCCTAGGCTTATTCTTGTCCAATTAGGGTTTTTAACCAATCTTGTGCATCCAATAAGTTCATTTGTGTCATTGGACTAACATTTAGGTCATTTTCGTCCTCCCTAGGCATATTCTTGTCCAATTAGAGTTTCAGACCAATCTTGTGCATCCAATAGGTGTGTTTGTGTCATTGGATAATCAATTAGGTCATTTTCGTCCTCCTTAGGCTTATTCTTTCCCAATTAGGGTTTTTAACCAATCTTGTGCATCCAATAAGTTGAGTTGTGTCATTGGATTAACATTTAGGTCACTTTCGTCCTCCCTAGGCTTATTCTTGTCCAATTAGGGTTTTTAACCAATCTTGTGCATCCAATACGTTCATTTGTGTCATTGGATGATCAATTAGGTCATTTTCGTCCTCCCTAGGCTTATTCTTGTCCAATTAGGGTTTTTAACCAATCTTGTGCATCCGATAAGTTTGTTTGTGTCATTGAATTAATATTTAGGTCACTTTCGTCCTCCCTAGGCTTATTCTTGTCCAATTAGGGTTTTTAACCAATCTTGTGCATCCAATAGGTGTGTTTGTGTCATTGGATAATCAATTAGGTCATTTTCGTCCTCCCTAGGCTTATTCTTTCCCAATTAGGGTTTTTAACCAATCTTGTGCATCCAATAAGTTGAGTTGTGTCATTGAATTAACATTTAGGTCATTTTCGTCCTCCCTAGGCTTATTCTTGTCCAATTAGGGTTTTTAACCAATCTTGTGCATCCAATAGGTGTGTTTGTGTCATTGGATGATCAATTAGGCCATTTTCGACCTCCCTAGGCATATTCTTGTCCAATTAGGGTTTTTAACGAATCTTGTGCATCCAATTGGTGTGTTTGTGTCATTGGATGATCAATTAGGTCATTTTCGTCCTCCCTAGGCTTATTCTTGTCCAATTAGGGTTTTTAACCAATCTTGTGCATCCAATAAGTTGAGTTTTGTCATTGGATTAACATTTAGGTCATTTTCGTCCTCCCTAGGCATATTCTTGTCCAATTAGAGTTTTTAACCAATCTTGTGCATCCAATAAGTTGAGTTGTGTCATTGGATTAACATTTAGGTCATTTTCGTCCTCCCTAGGCTTATTCTTGTCCAATTAGGGTTTTTAACCAATCTTGTGCATCCAATAGGTGTGTTTGTGTCATTGGATGATCAATTAGTTCATTTTCGTCCTCCCTAGGCATATTCTTGTCCAATTAGGGTTTTTAACGAATCTTGTGCATCCAATTGGTGTGTTTGTGTCATTGGATGATCAATTAGGTCATTTTCGTCCTCCTTAGGCTTATTCTTGTCCAATTAGGGTTTTTAACAAATCTTGTGCATCCAATAAGTTGAGTTGTGTCATTGGATTAACATTTAGGCTTATTCTTGTCCAATTAGGGTTTTTAACCAATCTTGTGCATCCAATAAGTTCATTTGTGTCATTGGATTAACATTTAGGTCATTTTCGTCCTCCCTAGGCATATTCTTGTGCAATTAGGGTTTTTGTCCAATCTTGTGCATCCAATAGGTGTGTTTGTGTCATTGGATGATCAATTAGGTTATTTTCGTCCTCCCTCGGCATATTCTTGTCCAATTAGGGTTTTTAACCAATCTTGTGCATCCAATAGGTGTGTTTGTGTCATTGGATGATCAATTAGGTCATTTTCGTCCTCCCTAGGCATATTCTTGTCCAATTAGGGTTTTTAACGAATCTTGTGCATCCAATTGGTGTGTTTGTGTCATTGGATGATCAATTAGGTCCTTTTCGTCCTCCCTAGGCTTATTCTTGTCCAATTAGGGTTTTTAACCAATCTTGTGCATCCAATAAGTTGAGTTGTGTCATTGGATTAACATTTAGGTCATTTTCGTCCTCCCTAGGCTTATTCTTGTCCAATTAGGGTTTTTAACCAATCTTGTGCATCCAATAAGTTCATTTGTGTCATTGGATTAACATTTAGGTCATTTTCGTCCTCCCTAGGCATATTCTTGTCCAATTAGAGTTTTAGACCAATCTTGTGCATCCAATAGGTGTGTTTGTGTCATTGGATGATCAATTAGGTCATTTTCGTCCTCCCTACGCTTATTCTTGTCCAATTAGGGTTTTTAACCAATCTTGTGCATCCAATAGGTGTGTTTGTGTCATTGGATGATCAATTAGGTCATTTTCGTTCTCCCTAGGCTTATTCTTGTCCAATTAGGGTTTTTAACCAATCTTGTGCATCCAATAAGTTCATTTGTGTCATTGGATTAACATTTAGGTCATTTTCGTCCTCCCTAGGCATATTCTTGTCCAATTAGGGTTTTTAACCAATCTTGTGCATCCAATAGGTGTGTTTGTGTCATTGGATGATCGATTAGGTTATTTTCGTCCTCCCTAGGCTTATTCTTGTCCAATTAGGGTTTTTAACCAATCTTGTCCATCCAATAGGTTGAGTTTGTGTCATTGGATTAACATGTAGGTCATTTTCGTCCTCCCTAGGCATATTTTTGTCCAATTCGGGTTTTTAACCAATCTTGTGCATCCAATAGGTGTGTTTGTGTCATTGGATGATCAATTAGGTTATTTTCGTCCTCCCTAGGCTTATTCTTGTCCAATTAGGGTTTTTAACCAATCTTTTGCATCCAATAGGTGTGTTTGTGTCATTGGATGATCAATTAGGTCATTTTCGTCCTCCTTAGGCTTATTCTTGTCCAATTAGGGTTTTTAAACAATCTTGTGCATTCAATAGGTGTGTTTCTGTCATTGGATGATCAATTAGGACATTTTCGTCCTCCCTAGGCTTATTCTTGCCCAATTAGGGTTTTTAACCAATCATGTGTATCCAATAAGTTGAGTTGTGTCATTGGATTAGCATTTAGGTCATTTTCGTCCTCCCTAGGCCTATTCTTGTCCAATTAGGGTTTTTAACCAATCTTGTGCATCCAATAAGTTCATTTGTGTCATTGGATTAACATTTAGGTCATTTTCGTCCTCCCTAGGCATATTCTTGTCCAATTAGGGTTTTTAACCAATCTTGTGCATCCAATAGGTTGAGTTGTGTCATTGGATTAACATTTAGGTCATTTTCGTCCTCCCTATGCTTATTCTTGTCCAATAAGGGTTTTTAACCAATCTTGTGCATCCAATAAGTTCATTTGTGTCATTGGATTAACATTTAGGTCATTTTCGTCCTCCCTAGGCATATTCTTGTCCAATTAGAGTTTTAGACCAATCTTGTGCATCCAATAGGTGTGTTTGGGTCATTGGATGATCAATTAGGTTATTTTCGTCCTCCCTAGGCTTATTCTTGTCCAATTAGGATTTTTAACTAATCTTGTTCATCCAATAAGTTCATTTGTGTCATTGGATGATCAATTAGGTCATTTTCGTCCTCCCTAGGCATATTCTTGTCCAATTAGGGTTTTTAACCAATCTTGTGCATCCAATAGGTGTGTTTGTGTCATTGGATGATCAATTAGTTAATTTTCGTCCTCCCTAGGCTTATTCTTGTCCAATTAGGGTTTTTAACCAATCTTGTGCATCCAATAGGTGTGTTTGTGTCATTGGATGATCAATTAGGTCATTTTCGTCCTCCCTAGGCATATTCTTGTCCAATTAGGGTTTCTAACCAATCTTGTGCATCCAATAGGTGTGTTTGTGTCATTGGATGAACATTTAGGTCATTTTCGTCCTCCCTAGGCTTATTCTTGTCCAATTAGGGTTTTTAACCAATCTTGTGCATCCAATAAGTTCATTTGTGTCATTGGATTAACATTTAGGTCATTTTCGTCCTCCCTAGGCTTATTCTTGTCGAATTAGGGTTTCTAACCAATCTTGTGCATCCAATAGGTGTGTTTGTGTCATTGGATGAACATTTAGGTCATTTTCGTCCTCCCTAGTCTTATTCTTGTCCAATTAGGGTTTTAAGCAATCTTGTGCATCCAATAAGTTCATTTGTGTCAATGGATGAATATTTAGGTCATTTTCGACCTTCCTAGGCTTATTCTTGTCCAATTAGGGTTTCTAACCAATCTTGTGCATCCAATATGTGTGTTTGTGTCTTTGGATGAACATTTATGTCATTTTCGTCCTCCCTAGGCTTATTCTTGTCCAATTAGGGTATTTAACCAATCTTGTGCATCCAATAAGTTCATTTGTGTCATTGGATTAACATTTAGGTCATTTTCGTCCTTCCTAGGGTTATTCTTGTCCAATTAGGGTTTCTAACCAATCTTGTGCATCCAATAGGTGTGTTTGTGTCATTGGATGAACATTTAGGTCATTTTCGTCCTCCCTAGGCTTATTCTTGTCCAATTAGGGTTTTTAACCAATCTTGTGCATCCAATAAGTTCATTTGTGTCATTGGATTAACATTTAGGTCATTTTCGTCCTCCCTAGGCTTATTCTTGTCCAATTAGGGCTTCTAACCAATCGTGTGCATCCAATAGGTGTGTTTGTGTCATTGGATGAACATTTAGGTCATTTTCGTCCTCCCTAGGCTTATTCTTGTCCAATTAGGGTTTCTAACCAATCTTGTGCATCCAATAGGTGTGTTTGTGTCATTGGATGAACATTTAGGTCATTTTCGTCCTCCCTAGGCTTATTCTTGTCCAATTAGGGTTTCTAAACAATCTTGTGTATCCAATATGTGTGTTTGTGTCATTGGATGAACATTTAGGTCATTTTCGTCCTCCCTAGGCTTATTCTTGTCCAATTAGGGTTTTTAACCAATCTTGTGCATCCAATAAGTTCATTTGTGTCATTGGATTAACATTTAGGTCATTTTCGTCCTCCCTAGGCTTATTCTTGTCCAATTAGGGTTTTTAACCAATCTTGTGCATCCAATAGGTGTGTTTGTGTCATTCGATGAACATTTAGGTCATTTTCGTCCTCCCTATGCTTATTCTTGTCCAATTAGGGTTTTTAACCAATCTTGTGCATCCAATAAGATCATTTGTGTCATTGGATTAACATTTAGGTCATTTTTGTCCTCCCTAGCCTTATTCTTGTCCAATTAGGGTTTCTAACCAATCTTGTGCATCCAATAGGTGTGTTTGTGTCATTGGATGAACATTTAGGTCATTTTCGTCCTCCCTAGGCTTATTCTTGTCCAATTAGGGTTTTTAACCAATCTTGTGCATCCAATAAGTTCATTTGTGTCATTGGATTAACATTTAGGTCATTTTCGTCCTCCCTAGGCTTATTCTAGTCCAATTAGGGTTTTTAACCAATCTTGTGCATCCAATAGGTGTGTTTGTGTCATTGGATGATCAATTAGGTCATTTTCGTCCTCCCTAGGCTTATTCTTGCCCAATTAGGGTTTTTAACCAATCTTGTGCATCCAATATGTTGAGTTGTGTCATTGGATTAGCATTTAGGTCATTTTCGTCCTCCCTAGGCTTATTCTTGTCCAATTAGGGTTTTTAACCAATCTTGTGCATCCAATAAGTTCATTTGTGTCATTGGATGATCAATTAGGTCATTTTCGTCCTCCCTAGGCATATTCTTGTCCAACTATGGTTTTTAACCAATATTGTGCATCCAATAGGTGTGTCTGTGTCATTTGATGATCAATTAGGTCATTTTCGTCCTCCCTAGGCATATTCTTGTCCAACTATGGTTTTTAACCAATATTGTGCATCCAATAGGTGTGTTTGTGTCATTGGATGATCAATTAGGTCATTTTCGTCCTCCCTAGGCTTATTCTTGCCCAATTAGGGTTTTTAACCAATCTTGTGCATCCAATAAGTTGAGTTGTGTCATTGGATTTGCATTTAGGTCATTTTCGTCCTCCCTAGGCTTATTCTTGTCCAATTAGGGTTTTTAACCAATCTTGTGCATCCAATAAGTTCATTTGTGTCATTGGATGATCAATTAGGTCATTTTCGTCCTCCCTAGGCATATTCTTGTCCAACTATGGTTTTTAACCAATATTGTGCATCCAATATGTGAGTTTGTGTCATTGGATGATCAATTAGGTCATTTTCGTCCTCCCTAGGCTTATTCTTGTCCAATTAGGGTTTTTAACCAATCTTGTGCATCCAATAGGTGTGTTTGTGTCATTGGATGATCAATTAGGTCATCTTCGTCCTCCCTAGGCTTATCCTTGCCCAATTAGGGTTTTTAACCAATCTTGTGCATCCAATAAGTTGAGTTGTGTCATTGGATTAACATTTAGGTCATTTTCGTCCTCCCTAGGCTTATTCTTGTCCAATTAGGGTTTTTAACCAATCTTGTGCATCCAATAAGTTCATTTGTGTCATTGGATTAACATTTAGGTCATTTTCGTCCTCCCTAGGCATATTCTTGTCCAATTAGGGTTTTTAACCAATCTTGTGCATCCAATAGGTGTGTTTGTGTCATTGGATGATCAATTAGGTCATTTTCGTCCTTTTTATGCTTATTCTTGTCCAATTATGGTTTTTAACCAATCTTGTGCATCCAATAGGTGTGTTTGTGTCATTGGATGATCAATTAGGTCATTTTCGTCCTTTTTATGCTTATTCTTGTCCAATTAGGGTTTTTAAGAAACCTTGTGCATCCAATAGGTGTGTTTGTGTCATTGGATGATCAATTAGGTCATTTTCGTCCTCCCTAGGCTTATTCTTGTCCAATTAGGGTTTTTAACCAATCTTGTGCATCCAATAGGTGTGTTTGTGTCATTGGATGATCAGATAGGTCATTTTTGTCCTCCCTAGGCTTATTCTTGTCGAATTAGGGTTTTTAACCAATCTAGTGCATGCAATAAGTTGAGTTGTGTCATTGGATTAACATTAAGGTCATTTTCGTTCTCCCTAGGCTTATTCTTGTCCAATTAGGGTTTTTAACCAATCTTGTGCATCCAATAAGTTCATTTGTGTCATTGGATTAACATTTAGGTCATTTTCGTCCTCCCTAGGCATATTCTTGTCCAATTAGGGTTTTTAACCAATCTTGTGCATCCAATAGGTGTGTTTGTGTCAGTGGATGATCAATTAGGTTATTTTCGTCCTCCCTAGGCTTATTCTTGTCCAATTAGGGTTTTTAACCAATCTTGTGCATCCAATAGGTGTGTTTGTGTCAGTGGATGACCAATTAGGTCATTTTCGTCCTCCCTAGGCATATTCTTGTCCAATTAGTGTTTTTAACCAATCTTGTGCATCCATTAGGTGTGTTTGTGGCAATGGATGATCAATTAGGTCATTTTCGTCCACCCTAGGCTTATTCTAGTCAAATTAGGGTTTTTAACCAATCTTGTGCATCCAATAGGTGTGTTTGTGTCATTGGATTATCAATTAGGTCATTTTCGTCCTCCCTAGGCATATTCTTGTCCAATTAGGGTTTTTAACCAATCTTGTGCATCCAATAAGTTGAGTTGTGTCATTGGATTAACATTTAGGTCATTTTCGTCCTCCCTAGGCTTATTCTTGTCCAATTAGGGTTTTTAACCAATCTTGTGCATCCAATAGGTGTGTTTGTGTCATTGGATGATCAATTAGGTCATTTTTGTCCTTCCTAGGCTTATTCTTGCCCAATTAGGGTTTTTAACCAATCTTGTGCATCCAATAAGTTGAGTTGTGTCATTGGATTAACATTTAGGTCATTTTCGTCCTCCCTAGGCTTATTCTTGTCCAATTAGGGTTTTTAACCAATCTTGTGAATCCAATAAGTTCATTTGTGTCATTGGATTAACATTTAGGTCATTTTCGTCCTCCCTAGGCATATTCTTGTCCAATTAGAGTTTTAGACCAATCTTGTGCTTCTAATAGGTGTGTTTGTGTCATTGGATGATCAATTAGGTTATTTTCGTCCTCCCTAGGCTTATTCTTGTCCAATTAGGGTTTTTAACTAATCTTGTGCATCCAATAAGTTCATTTGTGTCATTGGATGATCAATTAGGTCATTTTCGTCCTCCCTAGGCATATTCTTGTCAAATTAGGGTTTTTAACCAATCTTGTGCATCCAATAAGTTGAGTTGTGTCATTGGAATAAATTTAGGTCATTTTCGTCCTCCCTAGGCATATTCTTGTCCAATTAGGGTTTTAAACCAATCTTGTGCATCCAATAGGTGTGTTTTGTGTCATTGGATGATCAATTAGGCCATTTTCGTCCTCCCTAGCCATATTCTTGTCCAATTAGGGTTTTTAACGAATCTTGTGCATCCAATTGGTGTGTTTGTGTCATTGGATGATCAATTAGGTCATTTTCGTCCTCCTTAGGCTTATTCTTGTCCAATTAGGGTTTTTAACCAATCTTGTGCATCCAATAAGTTGAGTTGTGTCATTGGATTAACATTTAGGTCATGTTCGTCCTCCCTAGGCTTGTTCTTGTCCAATTAGGGTTTTTAACCTATCTTGTGCATTCAATAGGTGTGTTTGTGTCATTGGATGATCAATTAGGTCATTTTCGTCCTCCCTAGGCTTATTCTTGCCCAATTAGGGTTTTTAACCAATCTTGTGCATCCAATAAGTTGAGTTGTGTCATTGGATTAACATTTAGGTCATTTTCGTCCTCCCTAGGCTTATTCTTGTCCAATTAGGGTTTTTAACCAATCTTGTGCATCCAATAGGTGTGTTTGTGTCATTGGATGATCAATTAGTTCATTTTCGTCCTCCCTAGACTTATTCTTGTCCAATTAGGGTTTTTAACCAATCTTGTGCATCCAATAAGTTGAGTTGTGTCATTGGATTAACATTTAGGTCATTTTCGTCCTCCCTAGGCTTATTCTTGTCCAATTAGGGTTTTTAACCAATCTTGTGCATCCAATAGGTGTGTTTGTGTCATTGGATGATCAATTAGGTCATTATCGTTCTCCATAGGCTTATTCTTGTCCAATTAGGGTTTTTAACCAATCTTGTGCATCCAATAAGTTGAGTTGTGTCATTGGATTAACATTTAGGTCATTTTCGTCCTCCCTAGGCTTATTCTTGTCCAATTAGGGTTTTTAACCAATCTTGTGCATCCGATAAGTTTGTTTGGGTCATTGAATTAATATTTAGGTCATTTTCGTCCTCCCTAAGCATATTCTTGTCCAATTAGGGTTTTTAACCAATCTTGTGCATCCAATAGGTGTGTTTGTGTCATTGGATGATCAATTAGGTCATTTTCGTCCTCCCTAGGCTTATTCTTGTCAAATTAGGGTTTTTAACCAATCTTGTGCATCCAATAAGCTCATTTGTGTCATTGGATTAGCATTTAGGTAATTTTCGTCCTCCCTAGGCATATTCTTGACCAATTAGGGTTTTTAACCAATCTTGTGCTTCCAATAGGAGTGTATGTGTCATTGGATGATCAATTAGGCCATTTTCGTCCTCCCTAGGCTTATTCTTGTCCAATTTGGGTTTTTAACCAAACTTGTTCATCCAATAACTTTGTTTGTGTCATTGAATTAATATATAGGTCATTTACGTCCTCCCTAGGCATATTCTTGTCCAATTAGGGTTTTTAACCAATCTTGTGCATCCAATAGGTGTGTTTGTGTCATTGGATGATGAATTAGGTCATTTTCGTTCTCCCTAGGCTTATTCTTGTCCAATTAGGGTTTTTAACCAATCTTGTGCATCCAATAAGTTCATTTGTGTCATTGGATTAACATTTAGGTCATTTTCGTCCTCCCTAGGCATATTCTTGTCCAATTAGGGTTTTTAACCAATCTTGTGCTTCCAATAGGAGTGTATGTGTCATTTGATGATCAATTAGGCCATTTTCGTCCTCCCTAGGCTTATTCTTGTCCAATTTGGGTTTTTAACCAAACTTGTTCATCCAATAACTTTGTTTGTGTCATTGAATTAATATATAGGTCATTTTCGTCCTCCCTAGGCATATTCTTGTCCAATTAGGGTTTTTAACCAATCTTGTGCATCCAATAGGTGTGTTTGTGTCATTGGATGATGAATTAGGTCATTTTCGTTCTCCCTAGGCTTATTCTTGTCCAATTAGGGTTTTTAACCAATCTTGTGCATCCAATAAGTTCATTTGTGTCATTGGATTAACATTTAGGTCATTTTCGTCCTCCCTAGGCATATTCTTGTCCAATTAGGGTTTTTAACCAATCTTGTGCTTCCAATAGGTGTGTTTGTGTCATTGGATGATCAATTAGGTCATTTTCCTCCTCCCTAGGCTTATTCTTGTCCAATTAGGGTCTTTAACCAATCTTGTGCATCCAATAACTTTGTTTGTGTCATTGAATTAATATTTAGGTCATTTTCGTCCTCCCTAGGCATATTCTTGTCCAATTAGGGTTTTTAACCAATCTTGTGCATCCAATAGGTGTGTTTGTGTCATTGGATGATCAATGAGGTCATTTTTGTCCTCCCTAGGCTTATTCTTGTCCAATTATGGTTTTTAACCAATCTTGTGCATCCAATAGGTGTGTTTGTGTCATTGGATGATCAATTAGGTCATTTTCGTCCTCCCTAGGCATATTCTTGTCCAATTAGAGTTTTTAACCAATCTTGTGCATCCAATAAGTTGAGTTGTGTCATTGGATTAACATTTAGGTCATTTTCGTCCTCCCTAGGCTTATTCTTGTCCAATTAGGGTTTTTAACCAATCTTGTGCATCCAATAAGTTCATTTGTGTCATTGGATTAACATTTAGGTCATTTTCGTCCTCCCTAGGCATATTCTTGTCCAATTAGAGTTTTAGACCAATCTTGTGCATCCAATAGGTGTGTTTGTGTCATTCGATGATCAGTTAGGTTATTTTCGTCCTCCCTAGGCTTATTCTTGTCCAATTAGGGTTTTTAACTAATCTTGTGCATCCAATAAGTTCATTTGTGTCATTGGATTAACGTTTAGGTCATTTTCGTCCTCCCTAGGCATATTCTTGTCCAATTAGAGTTTTTAACCAATCTTGTGCATCCAATAAGTTGAGTTGTGTCATTGGATTAACATTTAGGTCATTTTCGTCCTCCCTAGGCTTATTCTTGTCCAATTAGGGTTTTTAACCAATCTTGTGCATCCAATAAGTGTGTTTGTGTCATTGGATAATCAATTAGGTCATTTTCGTCCTCCCTAGGCTTATTCTTTCCCAATTAGGGTTTTTAACCATTCTTGTGCATCCAATAAGTTGAGAAGTGTCATTGAATTAACATTTAGGTCATTTTCGTCCTCCCTAGGCTTATTCTTGTCCAATTAGGGTTTTTAACCAATCTTGTGCATCCATTAAGTTCATTTGTGTCATTGGATTAACATTTAGGTCATTTTCGTCCTCCCTAGGCATATTCTTGTCCAATTAGAGTTTTAGACCAATCTTGTGCATCCAATAGGGGTGTTTGTGTCATTGGATTATCAATTAGGTTATTTTCGTCCTCCCTAGGCTTATTCTTGTCCAATTAGGGTTTTTAACTAATCTTGTGCATCCAATAAGTTCATTTGTGTCATTGGATGATCAATTAGGTCATTTTCGTCCTCCCTAGGCATATTCTTGTCAAATTAGGGTTTTTAACCAATCTTGTGCATCCAATAAGTTGAGTTGTGTCATTGGATTAAATTTAGGTCATTTTCGTCCTCCCTAGGCATATTCTTGTCCAATTAGGGTTTTTAACCAATGTTGTGCATCCAATAGGTGTGTTTGTGTCATTGGATGATCAATTAGGCCATTTTCGTCCTCCCTAGGCATATTCTTGTCCAATTAGGGTTTTTAACGAATCTTGTGCATCCAATTGGTGTGTTTGTGTCATTGGATGATCAATTAGGTCATTTTCGTCCTCCCTAGGCTTTTTCTTGTCCAATTAGGGTTTTTAACCAATCTTGTGCATCCAATAAGTTGAGTTGTGTCATTGGATTAACATTTAGGTCATGTTCGTCCTCCCTAGGCTTATTCTTGTCCAATTAGGGTTTTTAACCAATCTTGTGCATCCAATAGGTGTGTTTGTGTCATTGGATGATCAATTAGGTCATTTTCGTTCTCCCTAGGCTTATTCTTGTCCAATTAGGGTTTTTAACCAATCTTGTGCATCTAATAAGTTCATTTGTGTCATTGGACTAACATTTAGGTCATTTTCGTCCTCCCTAGGCTTATTCTTGTCCAATTAGAGTTTTTAACCAATCTTGTGCATCCAATAGGTGTGTTTGTATCATTGGATGATCAATTAGGTCATTTTCGTCCTACCTAGGCTTATTCTTTCCCAATTAGGGTTTTTAACCAATCTTGTGCATCCGATAAGTTTGTTTGTGTCATTGAATTAATATTTAGGTCACTTTCGTCCTCCCTAGGCTTATTCTTGTCCAATTAGGGTTTTTAACCAATCTTGTGCATCCAATAGGTGTGTTTGTGTCATTGGATAATCAATTAGGTCATTTTCGTCCTCCCTAGGCTTATTCTTTCCCAATTAGGGTTTTTAACCAATCTTGTGCATCCAATAAGTTGAGTTGTGTCATTGAATTAACATTTAGGTCATTTTCGTCCTCCCTAGGCTTATTCTTGTCCAATTAGGGTTTTTAACCAATCTTGTGCATCCAATAGGTGTGTTTGTGTCATTGGATGATCAATTAGGCCATTTTCGACCTCCCTAGGCATATTCTTGTCCAATTAGGGTTTTTAACGAATCTTGTGCATCCAATTGGTGTGTTTGTGTCATTGGATGATCAATTAGGTCATTTTCGTCCTCCCTAGGCTTATTCTTGTCCAATTAGGGTTTTTAACCGATCTTGTGCATCCAATAGGTGTGTTTGTGTCATTGGATGATCAATTAGGACATTTTCGTCCTCTCTAGGCATATTCTTGTCCAATTAGGGTTTTTAACCAATCTTGTGCATCCAATAGGTGTGTTTGTGTCATTGGATGATCAATTAGGTCATTTTCGTCCTCCCTAGGCTTATTCTTGTCCAATTAGGGTTTTTAACCAATCTTGTGCATCCAATAAGTTCATTTGTGTCATTGGATTAACATTTAGGTCATTTTCGTCCTCCTTAGGCATATTCTTGTTCAATTAGGGTTTTGAATCAATCTTGTGCAACCAATAGGTGTGTTTGTGTCATTGGATGATCAATTAGGTCATTTTCTTCCTCCCTAGGCTTATTCTTGTCCAATTAGGGTTTTTAACCAATCTTGTGCATCCAATAGGTGTGTTTGTGTCATTGGATGATCAATTAGGTCAATTTCGTCCTCCCTAGGCTTATTCTTGTTCAATTAGGGTTTTTAACCAATCTTGTGCATCCAATAGGTTTGTTTGTGTCATTGGATGATAAATTAGGTCATTTTCGTCCTCCCTAGGCTTATTCTTGTCCAATTAGGGTTTTTAACCAATCTTGTGCATCCAATAGGTGTGTTTGTGTCATTGGATGATCAATTAGGCCATTTTCGTCCTCCCTAGGCATATTCTTGTCCAATTAGGGTTTTTAACGAATCTTGTGCATCCAATTGGTGTGTTTGTGTCATTGGATGATCAATTAGGTCATTTTCGTCCTCCCTAGGCTTATTCTTTCCCAATTAGGGTTTTTAACCAATCTTGTGCATCCAATAGGTGTGTTTGTGTCATTGGATGATCAATTAGGTCATTTTCGTCCTCCCTAGGCTTATTCTTTCCCAATTAGGGTTTTTAACCAATCTTGTGCATCCAATTGGTGTGTTTGTGTCATTCGATGATCAATTAGGTTATTTTCGTCCTCCCTAGGCTTATTCTTGTCCAATTAGGGTTTTTAATCAATCTTGTGCATCCAATAGGTGTGTTTGTGTCATTGGATGATCAATTAGGTCATTTTCGTCCTCCCTAGGCTTATTCTTGCCCAATTAGGGTTTTTAACCAATCTTGTGCATCCAATTGGTGTGTTTGTGTCATTGGATGATCAATTAGGTTATTTTCGTCCTCCCTAGGCTTATTCTTGTCCAAATAGGGTTTTTAACCAATCTTGTGCATCCAATAAGTTGAGTTGTGTCATTGGATTAACATTTAGGTCACTTTCGTCCTCGCTAGGCTTATTCTTGTCCAATTAGGGTTTTTAACCAATCTTGTGCATCCAATAGGTGTGTTTGTGTCATTGGATAATCAATTAGGTCATTTTCGTCCTCCCTAGGCTTATTCTTTCCCAATTAGGGTTTTTAACCAATCTTGTGCATCCAATAAGTTGAGTTGTGTCATTAGATTAACATTTAGGTCATTTTCGTCCTCCCTAGGCTTATTCTTGTCCAGTTAGGGTTTTTAACCAATCTTGTGCATCCAATAAGTTCATTTGTGTCATTGGATTAACATTTAGGTCATTTTCGTCCTCCCTAGGCATATTCTTGTCCAATTAGAGTTTTAGACCAATCTTGTGCATCCAATAGGTGTGTTTGTGTCATTGGATGATCAATTAGATTATTTTCGTCCTCCCTAGGCTTATTCTTGTCCAATTAGGGTTTTTAACTAATCTTGTGCATCCAATAAGTTCATTTGTGTCATTGGATGATCAATTAGGTCATTTTCGTCCTCCCTAGGCATATTCTTGTCCAATTAGGGTTTTTAACCAATCTTGTGCATCCAATAAGTGTATTTGTGTCATTGGATGATCAATTAGGTCATTTTCGTCCTCCCTAGGCTTATTCTTGTCCAATTAGGGTTTTTAACCAATCTTGTGCATCCAATAAGTTGAGTTGTGTCATTGGATTAACATTTAGGTCATGTTCGTCCTCCCTAGGCTTATTCTTGTCCAATTAGGGTTTTTAACCAATCTTGTGCATCCAATAGGTGTGTTTGTGTCATTCGATGATCAATTAGGTCATTTTCGTCCTCCCTAGGCTTATTCTTGCCCAATTAGGGTTTTTAACCAATCTTGTGCATCCAATAAGTTGAGTTGTGCATTGGATTAACATTTAGGTCATTTTCGTCCTCCCTAGGCTTATTCTTGTCCAATTAGGGTTTTTAACCAATCTTGTGCATCCAATAGGTGTGTTTGTGTCATTGGATGATCAATTAGGTCATTTTCGTACTCCCTAGGCTTATTCTTGTCCAATTAGAGTTTTTAACCAATCTTGTGCTTCCAATAACTTTGTTTGGGTCGTTGAATTAATATTTAGGTCATTTTCGTCCTCCCTAGGCATATTCTTGTCCAATTAGGGTTTTTAACCAATCTTGTGCATCCAATAGGTGTGTTTGTGTCATTGGATGATCAATTAGGTCATTTTCGTCCTCCCTAGGCTTATTCTTGTCCAATTAGGGTTTTTAACCAATCTTGTGCATCCAATAAGTTCATTTGTGTCATTGGATTAACATTGAGGTCATTTTCGTCCTCCCTAGGCTTATTCTTGTCCAATTAGGGTTTTTAACCAATCTTGTGCATCCAATAGGTGTGTTTGTGTCATTGGATGATCAATTAGGTCATTTTCGTCCTCCCTAGGCTTATTTTAGTCCAATTAGGGTTTTTAACCAATCTTGTGCCTCAAATAAGTTTGTTTGTGTCATTGAATTAATATTTAGGTCATTTTCGTCCTCCCTAGGCATATTCTTGTCCAATTAGGGTTTTTAACCAATCTTGTGCATCCAATAGGTGTGTTTGTGTCATTGGATGATCAATTAGGTCATTTTCGTCCTCCCTAGGCTTATTCTTGTCCAATTAGGGTTTTTAACCAATCTTGTGCATCCAATAAGTTCATTTGTGTCATTGGATTAACATTTAGGTCATATCCGTCCTTCCTAGGCATATTCTTGTCCAATTAGGGTTTTTAACCAATCTTGTGCATCCAATAGGTGTGTTTGTGTCATTGGATGATCAATTAGGTCATTTTCGTCCTCCCTAGGCTTATTCTTGTCCATTTAGGGTTTTTAACCAATCTTGTGCATCCAATAGGTGTGTTTGTGTCATTGGATGATCAATTAGGTCATTTTCGTCCTCCCTAGGCTTATTCTTGTCCAATTAGGGTTTTTAACCAATCTTGTGCATCCAATAAGTTCATTTGTGTCATTGGATTAACATTTAGGTCATTTTCGTCCTCCCTAGGCATATTCTTGTCCAATTAGGGTTTTTAACCAATTTTGTGCTTCCAATAGGTATGTTTGTGTCATTGGATGATCAATTAGGTCATTTTCGTCCTCCCTAGGCTTATTCTTGTCCAATTAGGGTTTTTAACCAATCTTGTGCATCCAATAACTTTGTTTGTGTCATTGAATTAATATTTAGGTCATTTTCGTCCTCCCTAGACATATTCTTGTCCAACTAGGGTTTTTAACCAATCTTATGCATCCAATAGGTGTGTTTGTGTCATTGGATGATCAATTAGGTCATTTTCGTCCTCCCTAGGCTTATTCTTGTCCAATTAGGGTTTTTAACCAATCTTGTGCATCCAATAAGTTCATTTGTGTCATTGGATTAACATTTAGGTCATTTTCGTCCTCCCTAGGCATATTCTTGTCCAATTAGGGTTTTTAACCAATCTTGTGCATCCAATAGGTGTGTTTGTGTCATTGGATGATCAATTAGGCCATTTTCGTCCTCCCTATGCTTATTCTTGTCCAATTAGGGTTTTTAACCAATCTTGTGCATCCAATAGGTGTGTTTGTGTCATTGGATGAACGATTAGGTCATTTTCGCCTCCCTAGGCTTATTCTTGTCCAATTAGGGTTTTTAACCAATCTTGTGCTTCCAATAGGTGTGTTTGTGTCATTGGATGATCAATTAGGTCATTTTCGTCCTCCCTAGGCTTATTCTTGTCCAATTAGGGTTTTTAACCAATATTGTGCATCCAATAAGTTTGTTTGTGTCATTGAATTAATATTTAGGTCATTTTCGTCCTCCCTAGGCATATTCTTGTCCAATTAGGTTTTTTAACCAATCTTGTGCATCCAATAGGTGTGTTTGTGTCATTGGATGATCAATTAGGTCATTTTCGTCCTCCCTAGGCTTATTCTTGTCCAATTAGGGTTTTTAACCGATCTTGTGCATCCAATAGGTGTGTTTTTGTCGTTGGATGATCAATTATTTCATTTTCAACCTCCCTAGGCATATTCTTGTCCAATTAGGGTTTTTAACCAATCTTGTGCATCCAATAGGCGTGTTTGTGTCATTGGATGATCAATTAGGTCATTTTCGTCCTCCATAGGCTTATTCTTGTCCAATTAGGGTTTTTAACCAATCTTGTGCATCCAATAGGTGTGTTTGTGTCATTGGATGATCAATTAGGTCATTTTCGTCCTCCCTAGGCATATTCTTGTCCAATTAGGGTTTTTAACCAATCTTGTGCATCCAATAGGTGTGTTGTGGCAATGGATGATCAATTAGGTCATTTTCGTCCTCCCTAGGCTTATTCTTGTCCAATTAGGGTTTTTAACCAATCTTGTGCATCCAATTGGTGTGTTTGTGTCATTGGATGATCAATTAGGTTATTTTCGTCCTCCCTAGGCTTATTCTTGTCCAATTAGGGTTTTTAATCAATCTTGTGCATCCAATAGGTGTGTTTGTGTCATTGGATGATCAATTAGGTCATTTTCGTCCTCCCTAGGCTTATTCTTGCCCAATTAGGGTTTATAACCAATCTTGTGCATCCAATTGGTGTGTTTGTGTCATTGGATGATCAATTAGGTTATTTTCGTCCTCCCTAGGCTTATTCTTGTCCAATTAGGGTTTTTAATCAATCTTGTGCATCCAATAGGTGTGTTTGTGTCATTGGATGATCAATTAGGTCATTTTCGTCCTCCCTAGGCTTATTCTTGCCCAATTAGGGTTTTTAACCAATCTTGTGCATCCAATTGGTGTGTTTGTGTCATTGGATGATCAATTAGGTTATTTTCGTCCTCCCTAGGCTTATTCTTGTCCAATTAGGGTTTTTAATCAATCTTGTGCATCCAATAGGTGTGTTTGTGTCATTGGATGATCAATTAGGTCATTTTCATCCTCCCTAGGCTTATTCTTGCCCAATTAGGGTTTTTAACCAATCTTGTGCATCCAATTGGTGTGTTTGTGTCATTGGATGATCAATTAGGTTATTTTCGTCCTCCCTAGGCTTATTCTTGTCCAAATAGGGTTTTTAACCAATCTTGTGCATCCAATAAGTTGAGTTGTGTCATTGGATTAACATTTAGGTCACTTTCGTCCTCCCTAGGCTTATTCTTGTCCAATTAGGGTTTTTAACCAATCTTGTGCATCCAATAGGTGTGTTTGTGTCATTGGATAATCAATTAGGTCATTTTCGTCCTCCCTAGGCTTATTCTTTCCCAATTAGGGTTTTTAACCATTCTTGTGCATCCAATAAGTTGAGTTGTGTCATTGAATTAACATTTAGGTCATTTTCGTCCTCCCTAGGCTTATTCTTGTCCAATTAGGGTTTTTAACCAATCTTGTGCATCCAATAAGTTCATTTGTGTTATTGGATTAACATTTAGGTCATTTTCGTCCTCCCTAGGCATATTCTTGTCCAATTAGAGTTTTAGACCAATCTTGTGCATCCAATAGGGGTGTTTGTGTCATTGGATGATCAATTAGGTTATTTTCGTCCTCCCTAGGCTTATTCTTGTCCAATTAGGGTTTTTAACTAATCTTGTGCATCCAATAAGTTCATTTGTGTCATTGGATGATCAATTAGGTCATTTTCGTCCTCCCTAGGCATATTCTTGTCATATTAGGGTTTTTAACCAATCTTGTGCATCCAATAAGTTGAGTTGTGTCATTGGAATAAATTTAGGTCATTTTCGTCCTCCCTAGGCATATTCTTGTCCAATTAGGGTTTTAAACCAATCTTGTGCATCCAATAGGTGTGTTTTGTGTCATTGGATGATCAATTAGGCCATTTTCGTCCTCCCTAGGCATATTCTTGTCCAATTAGGGTTTTTAACGAATCTTGTGCATCCAATTGGTGTGTTTGTGTCATTGGATGATCAATTAGGTCATTTTCGTCCTCCTTAGGCTTATTCTTGTCCAATTAGGGTTTTTAACCAATCTTGTGCATCCAATAAGTTCATTTGTGTCATTGGATTAACATTTAGGTCATTTTCGTCCTCCCTAGGCATATTCTTGTCGAATTAGAGTTTTAGACCAATCTTGTGCATTCAATAGGTGTGTTTGTGTCATTGGATGATCAATTAGGTCATTTTCGTCCTCCCTAGGCTTATTCTTGCCCAATTAGGGTTTTTAACCAATCTTGTGCATCCAATAAGTTGAGTTGTGTCATTGGATTAACATTTAGGTCATTTTCGTCCTCCCTAGGCTTATTCTTGTCCAATTAGGGTTTTTAACCAATCTTGTGCATCCAATAGGTGTGTTTGTGTCATTGGATGATCAATTAGGTCATTTTCGTCCTCCCTAGGCTTATTCTTTCCCAATTAGGGTTTTTAACCAATCTTGTGCATCCAATTGGTGTGTTTGTGTCATTCGATGATCAATTAGGTTATTTTCGTCCTCCCTAGGCTTATTCTTGTCCAATTAGGGTTTTTAATCAATCTTGT